>JAAGEH010000393.1:2847108-3013236 GCA_011751065.1 Lasiurus cinereus | reverse complement strand
ATGTCTTCTGTACATGTCAGAGTGCATGTCTCCTGTACATGAGGTAGGCTACATGGGTCTCTTCTAGACCTGGCTTCCATTGCTGCTCACTCCTGTGGACACTGACAAAAAATTCCCTTTTGATGCCTTGGGTCTCTCCACTGCTCGTGCAGGAGGGATTGTGCCCAGTGCCTCCCTACGGTTGTCCTTATGGGACTCCAAGGCTTAGAAAGGTTGAGTAAGGTTTTCTGAGGCTCAAGGCTCATGTGAGACGGGGCTCGATTCTAAAAGCCACGATGCCCCCAAAGCACATTCATTCTGAGCACTCTGGCCGCAGAAGCCCTATTCATGGGCCCCTACTCTGCTGCCACCGGGTGGAGTGCACTGTGTCATTGTGTGGGAAGAATGGCAGTGGACAAGGCCAGGGGGCTCATTATCTACAACCTGTAAACCCGGGGCTCCCCTTGTTTCTGACCCCTTCTCTTTCTCCTGCTTCCAAGCACCTACACACAGAGCTGGGGTGGGTTCTGCGCGGATAGAAGGAAGAGAGAGGGGCATGCCGGGATTTGAGCAGCTGGCTTGCCCAATTATTTTATAGACGACAAAGGGGGCTTAGGGAAGTCAGAGAACTTGGCTAAAAACTTGGGTAGTTACCAGCAGAATAAAGTCCCTTGGGTGAGGGAAGACTTCCTAAATCATGGGCTTTGTGTGAAACCAGAATTGGGTCTTGAGGGCGGCTCCGAGCTGTTCCTCTGAAGACTTGTAAGACATCAGAAGAAACCACCAGAATGTTGACAATGGATGCCTTTGGGTAGGGGACCATTGCTTTGTTCGTTTTCCCCTTTACTTTCCAAGTTCTCCACATGGAGTGTGAATGACGTTCAGGATGAAAATAGAAGTCTCAGAGGAGGGTGGGAAAGGGGTAGGCGCGCACAGGGAGGTGTGTGAGGGGCTCATTATTTCCCATTCCTTCTGCAGTATGTTTTCAGTAACTTCTCAGAAGCATCTGGTCCTTCAGTGGAGATGTGGACAGGTACAGGATACTCAGATGAGAAGGCGAATAACATTTTTCTGCCAGTTGCTTTGGTGGACAATGAATGGGGGCCATAAAGAGAGGAGGGATGGGAACTGAAGGTCCCGGCATTCCCACCGAGGCCTTGGGACAGATGCATCCCCTGTGAAATCTCCTATCTTGATGTCTAGTTTTCGCAGTAAATCAGATTAAGAACGCGCAGCAGCTATACTAGCAGGTTCTTGTGGTTTCTCCAGGCTCCGGCTTGTATAAGACAGACCCAGGGCTCGTGGGCAGATGCAGTGGGCACACTTGCTTTTTCTGTGGCCCCGGTCTATTCCAGGTGCCACTGCTGGCCACTGCTGCTCCCTGCAGTGTGCCTCTCTTCTCCCCTCTGGATGGCAAGCCTTCGGGGGGCAGGGCTGTGATGCCTTTGCCCTGTCTTCCCTGACCCAGCACAGGGCCAGGGGCGGCAGCAGCTGCAGAAGATCCTGATGAATACTGGCCTGAATGTTGAGCCAGATGGTGGTGCTTATACACTGGGGCGCAAATCAGAATCAGCCGAAAGCTTGTTAAACACCAAGTTCTGAGCCCAGCCCTGGAGTTTATTGTCTGTGAGTCTCAGGTGGGACTTAAGAGGCTGCATTTTTAAACTCACCTCCCTTGCCCTTTATTAATTTGCCCTTTTATGTGTGTGATAAGAACACTTAACATGGAACCTATCCTTTCAGCTAGTGTGTTCACTCACACTGACTTTTATTGACTATGGCTCCATGCAGGGCAGTGGGTCTCCAGGACGCCCTCATCTGTAGGACTCACCCTTGTCCCCTTTGGCTAGCACTTCCTCTTTCCCCTCTGCTGCTCGCCCCTGTCTCTGCTCCTATGAGTCCGAGTATTTTAGGTTCTTCATGTAAGTGTATCATATAGTGTCTGTCCTGTGCCTGGCTTAATTCACTTAATGTCCTCCAGGTTCATCCAGGTGGGAGAAAATTGCAAGATTTTCTCCTTTTTTTAAAAAATAATATATTTTCTTAAATTGATTTCAGGGATAAAGGGATAGAAGCATCAATGATGAGAGAGAATCATTGACTGGCTGCCTCCTACACATCCCCTACTGGTGATTGAGCCTGCAACCTCGTCATGTGCCTTGACTGGGAATCGAACTATGACCTCTGGATTCATAGGTCGATGATCAACTACTGAGCCATATCAGCCGGGCAGATTTTCTCCTTTTTGATGGCTGAATAACATTTCATTGTATATATATATATATATACCACATTTTCCTTACACATATATCCGCCAATGGATATTTAGGGTTTTTCCATTTCTTGGCTGCTGCAGTGAACATGGGGTGTGTGTGAAAGAAAGAACCCACTCTTTTTTGTTTCTTCTTTCCCTACACACTACTGTCACACTCACACATCAAGCAATTTCTGTGACTCTATCCTATAAAAGCCAACAAGTTGAGGGCTCAGTCCCACAAAACTGCCCCCAACTTCAGATGCCAGACACCAATTCCTGGATGTCACCCATACTATTGATTGATTGGCTATAAATCAGGGTTTCTACAAAAACCCCCTTGGGTTTGATAATTTGCTCAATGGCTCACAGAACTCAGGGAAACACTTCTGTTCACTGGTTTACTATACAGTGGTATCTCGAGATATGAGTGCCCTAACATACGAGATTTTTGAGATATGAGCCGTCGAGCAAGCGATTTTTGCTTTGAAATACGAGCAACATTTGAGATAGGAGCAATCGAGTGGATCTGCCGGCTGCACAGGACCCACCAGTTTACCGCTACTTGAGCGTCTCATAGTTTCCCACGCCTCAAGGTTACGGAACAAATTAAACTCGTATCTCGAGGTACCACTGTATAAGGATGTGGTAAAGGACGACGATGAACAGCTGGATGGAAGAGATGTGTAGGGTGAGACACGTGAGGAGAAGCAGAGCTCCCACACCCTGTCCTACATCACCGTTCTCCCAGCATCTAGACAATGAACTCACCAACCCAGAAGCTCTCTAAACCTGCACTTCTGGGGGTTTATGGAGGTTTCCTCATGTAATAATGATAGATCACTAACTCAGTTTCCATCCCCTCTCACCTTTCTGGAGAATAGAGAGTGAGGTTGAAATGTCATAGCTTCTAATCACCACTCAGTCTTCCTGGTGACCAGTCCCAACCAAACATGGCCTCATTAGAGCAAAAGACACTTTGGTCACCTGGAAATTCCAGGGGATTTAGGAGCCCTGTGTCAGGATCCAGGGTCAGAGTCCAAATATTCGCTCCTTGTGTTCTTATTACTTAGGAAATGACCAGGGTTCCAGGAGCTCTGTACCAGGAACGGGAGCAGAGACTAATATATGGTTTCTCTGTTATTTTACAGTCTGCATTCAACTCTTCAAGATCTGATTTTATTTCCTATAGGTAGATACCCAGAAATGGGGCTTCTGGATCGTATAGTAGTTCTGTGATTAATTTTTTGAGGGACCTCCATACTGTTTTCCATAGTGGCTGCACCAATGCACATTCCCACCAACAGTACACATGGTCTCTTCTCCATACCCTCACCAACACTGATCTTCCATCTCTCCGATAGGGGCCATCCTAACAGTGTGAGGTGACATCTCACTGTGGCTTTGATTTGCTTTTCCCTGATGATCAGTGAGACTGAATACCATCTCTTGTACCTGTTGGTCAATTGTATGTCTTCATAGGAGAAATGTCTGTTCAGGTTGCTTTGCCCATTTTTTAAAAATATATTTTATTGATTTTTTACAGAGAGGGAGAGAGAGTCAGAAACATCAATGAGAGAAAAACATCAATCAGCTGCCTCCTGCACATGGGGATGTGCCCGAAACCAAGGTACATACCCTTGACCAGAATCAAACCTGGGACCTTTGAGTTCATAGACGGAAGCTCCATCCACTGAGCCAAACCTAGGGCTGCTTTGCCCATTTTTTTAAAAAAAGTGTTACTATTTTGTTTTTGCTATCAAGTTGTGGGAGTTGCTTATATATTTTAGATGCTAACCCTTTATTGTACATAATGGCTTGCAAAAATTTTCTCCCACTATGTACATTGCTTTTTTATTTTGCTGTTTCCTTTGTTACTGAGAAGCTTTTGAGTTTGATTAAGTCCCACTGGTTCATGTTTGCTTTTGTCGCTTGTGTTATTTGGAGTAGAGTTTGAGTTTCTAATGAGCTTTGGGGAGATGCTGATGACCCTGGTCCTGGGACTGTACTTTGAGTGGCCTTGGGCTGGAGGTAACTGCCACTCTATACACACCTTTCAAGGAGCAGGCAAGTGTAAGGAATCCCCTTGAGGAGAGCAGAACACCACAGAAAAGATTAAAGCCATGCTTTCCTGAGAATGTGAGAGCCCAAATTGGCTGACTCTGCTGAAGTCACTGGAACTGGGAGAGTCAGGTGACCTTGGAGCCATCACCTCCAAGTTACTGAATACACCTTGACAGAGGGCACTCTTCTTGGTACCTAGGATGCTCTTAATTCCTGTGTCACATGGTGACCTATGTCAACATGCTGCTTCAGACAAAAATTGTGCCTTTGTGTTTGTCACTTGATTGAATGAGGATCTTCAGAATTACCCCATTATGCACTGAAACTGCCCTTTCTGTAAGTCATTTTGTTCGCTGTTTATAAAAGACTAGAGGCCCAGTGCATGAATTCATACATGGGTGGGGTCTAGCTGGCCTGCCCTGATCAGAGCCAATGGGGCCGGGCCATGGGGGGGGAGGGAAGGAAAGGGGAGAGAGGAGCCCCGGGCAGTTAGTAGGCTGGCCCTGCCCACTGGTCGAACTCCTGGTCAAGGGGACAATTTGCATATTATCCTTTTATTATATAGGGTTTTTTTTAAGTACCACATGAGATATGAGTTTAAAACATACATATCTGAACATTTTGCTAGTTCCCTTTTCCTCCTCTTTCCTAAGCTTCCTGGATTCTTGAGTTAGAGAAGGGAATGACTCCTCCCTTAAACTGGGAAGGTTGGTGGGTGAGCAATGCCTGGGGTTTTGAACTGAGTCTGTGCAGAGATGAATGGCAGCCTATTTAATGGGAAACCCTTTCCATCCCCTCCTAAAGGGATGCTCTTGCCCAGGTGTTAATTTTTCTCTACACATAGGTATTTAAGACAGAGAGGTGAAATTAAAGTGGCTGTCTCATTTTCTCAACAGAAGGGTAACCCAAATCACAATAGTGAACTGTGTAATCAGTAATACATTGTCCCTTCTGATAAGATAAAAGTGGGCAAGGGCTGGGCAGGGAGGTTCCTGTAGGATTTGAGCAGGCGCAAAGATAACACCTTCAGATCAAAAAAGAGGCTTCGGTCGTGAGTGATCACTGCTTGTGATGCCCGCTAATACGTAGAAACATCAAGGAATAAATCAAATCGTGTAATGGGCCACTAAGAAACTGCCATGCTCTGCATACTCCTTCTTCCTCCTCTCCTTTGAGGGATGGAGGACCGTGGTAACTAAGTCCATGTGCAGCCAATTGCCTTTATTGAGTGTCAGTGAATTTATAGGCAGCGAGTGACACTTCTGGGGGCTTCTGTGCAGTGGCACAAGCTGCTCTCTTTAGAACGCAGGAGGAATTTATGAGCCTGCTGACATGAATAGAGGTGACGGGATAGCTTGAGGGGTACTGGCCGGAAACCCCTCCATCCATATATTTTTCATACTTGATGAAACACAGATAAATCTCTGTCCTGCGTGTCTGAAACCATAGGTCCCGATGAAGCTCAGTGTCGGGCCTCAGGGGGGAAATGTATCACATTAGGGGTCCTGCTTTCTAAATCACCGCCAACTCTGGAGCCAGTCATTCTCACATTTGTGCAAAAATTTTTGACAATATGCATAAATTTTTAATAGGCCCCCACTTTACCAAATATTGTCCACCTAGGATTTGCTCATTGAAAGTTACAGGGCACGGGTGTTTTTCTCCTCAGGCTGCCTCAGTAAAAGAACAGACAGGCAGATGGCTGTGTTGAATGCATTTTTATAAGAAAGTAACATGAATCATTGAGTGGATTCTGTGAGAAATTAACATCTCCCTTCCCCCACCAGCCTTTGTTACATGCAAATCCTAGAGTTTCCAGAGCTGAAAGGAACTTTGGAAATTGGCTAATAGGCACACAATACTTATTGTTTAATAACTGAATGAATCAACCTTGTTGCACTGCACCACGTGGCGGAGAGGGAAGCCGGCCAGGTTCCCACTGCAGTGGAGCCGTTGGCTCAAATCACGTCGCTAATTAGTGGCAGGAGCCCCAGGTTTCTTCTTTTCCAGGAAAATATTATTTTCATTACACGTCTAGCCTCCCTAGTGCTTCTCTCTCACATCTAAGGCCTTATTTTAGGGTTTTATTGCTGGAACCCAGTGGTATATGCTTTCCATGGCTGTGAGCTTGTCTGTGCTCTTGAGTCCCAGGTAAAGTTCTAGGCGGTGTAGCTGAGCCTGCAGGTTCTTTATATATATATATATATATATATATAGATTTTTTACAGAGAGTAAGGGAGAGGGATAGAAAGTCAGAAACTTCAATGAGAGAGAGACATCAATCTGCCACCTCCTGCACGCCCCACACTGGAGATATGCCCGCAAACAAGGTACATGCCCCCGACCAGAATCGAACCTGGGACCTTTCAGTCCACAGGCCGACGCTCTATCCACTGAGCCAAACCAGTCTCAGCATGTTCTTGAGCTTCTCATAGCTTGGCTCTGCGTGGGCACGACTCTCAGACTTGATCAGGTCTTGCCTCCTCAACTGCTTTCTTTCTCTGTCCCCCTGGTAATCTTATTGAGGCCCAAGGCCTTCAATCCCATCATACTATTGATTCCCCAAGGCAAATCTCCCATCCAGATCACTCTCTTAAGTTCTAGATGTGGAGACCCATCTGTCCTGTTAGTGTCCCCACTAAGGTGTACAGGGACAGCACAGCCTCCATGTGCCCAGAACTATGCTGGCATCTCACCTCCAGTGGCTCCACACACAGCCTTTCCCTCCCCAGTGTATGTGAACCCACCCTCCCAATCTCAGCCCAACACCCAGTCCTTCAAAAATAGCATTGGCTCTACTTTGAAAATATGCCCAAACCCACCCACTGTGCAGATCCCAGTCTTCACTGACAACTGGGTTAGGTTCAGCCTTGCCCACCCTAGCCTGGACCCCAGTAGCCTCCTAACTCATCGCCCCGCTCCGACCCTATTCTCATAATTTGTTTCAGTGTGATGGCCGAATATTCACCATCTATTGCTGAGTAACAATACGACCACCAAGTTAGTGGCTTCACACAACATCCACTGATGACCGCACAGTTCCCGTGGGCACCACTGAACTGGGTCCTCCGCTCAGGTCCCTCTGGCTGTACCAGGTGTCGCCCAGGGCTGGAGTCTCCTCTGCTTCCATACTCACACAGCTCAGAGCAGCATTCAGATTTGGGCCTCAGCTCTCTGCTAGCTGTTGGACCGAGGGCATCCCAGCCCCTGACCAGGTGGGCTTTCCCTATGGCAGCTGGTTTCATCAAAGCCAGCAGGCGGTTGGGGGAGCAGATGGAAGTTACCATGGTATAGAACACACTCAGGGAAGGGGCAGCCCTTTGTCCTGCTGTGTTGTCCTTCACTCCAGCACAGCGAGTCCAGGCTCTGTCCTGTGGCCACAGACAGCTGGGCTCCCAGATGCTCCGATCAGCTCAAGGACATCTCCCAGCTCAGGGCAGGGGCTGGGACCCCGCCCCAGATGCCCCATCCACGGGAATCCCAGCTCTGGGGAGACCAGCCTCCATGGCTCTGCTCCCAGGACTGTTCCTCTCTGGGAGCTGGGAGAAGCAAGGCTGGAAGCTGCTTGCTCTCTTGGCTCCCTCGTCATGTACTCCATCAGACGGCACCTAGAGCCTGCCAGCGGAACAGAATCAGACCTCAAGTAACTGTTCCAGAAACATAAATAGCTCACTGGTAGGAAAGTGTAATATTTTATACATCAATAAAAGCAGTATGACCATTTTGGTTCCATGCAGAAAAACCATTTGATAAAATCAAATACCCACTTCTTATTTAAAAAACTTAAAACCAGAAAGACAAGGGTTGATTCTTAGCATAATAAACTATCACAGTACCCACCACATAGTAGACACTCAATAAATATATTTTAAATGAGAAAATGGATGAATGAATGAAACATTTATTTTTTTAAACAAAAGAGAGCTACATACTTAATGAGTAAATAGTAGATTCCTTCCCATAAAAGAAAAGAACAATATAAATGGACTTTGCCCCTAATAACAGTTAGTGTCAGAGTATCAAATATTGTTAAAATGTTGACATTTTAGCAAATAAGAGAAATAAATATTCTTAAGTGTTCAAAAGTGTTTTTTAAATCAATGATAGAATTACTATGAAAGCGAAACATATGAATCTGTACAAAGCCTATAAACATTAACAGGAAGAAGTGACGAACCTCTTCAATAACTGGCAGGCTCTGCCGTGTTTCTGGTTAAAGGGGAAGATGACATGTCTGCTCTGGGTAATTTATAGAGAGAACACAGTTTCAATTAAAATCCCAACAGGATTAGTTATTGACCTTGAAAACATACTTATTAAAGTCATTGGGATTAAAAGAAAAACAATAAGGAAGGACAAATGGCACTGTATTTTCAAGTATATTATAAAGAAAAATGAGGCGAATGCATGATACTAATGTTCAGGCACACACATAGATCAGCGAAACAAAGCAGAGCACCCAGGAACTGACAGCAGCGATGGAAGCCGACGGCGGGTGATAAGTAAAACAGTAACAAGGGTGGGAAAAATATGGTTGCAGTAAGTAGGTTGCTTAATTGTTAAAGTCTACTGGTAGTCGAAAGCAGAATGGAGAGGCTAACCCTCCTGGAGGAAGGCCAGAATTTTCCAACTGTAGAAAAAAAATTTTTTTTTTCTAAGAAAAATACAAGAAGACATAAAAGGAACTGGATGGCCGAAATCGGTTTGGCTCAGTGGATAGAGTGTCAATCTGTGGACTGAAAGGTCCCAGGTTCGATTCCAGTCAAGGGCATGTACCTTGGTTGCAGGCACATCCCCAGTAGGGGGCGTGCCAAAGGCAACTGATCGATGTCTTTCATCGATGTTTCTAACTCTCTATCCCTCTCTCTTCCTCTCTGTAAAAAAAAAAATCAATAAAATATATTTTTTTTAAAAAAGGAACTGGATGCACAGAAATTCGAGGTTCCAGAGCCATCGGCCTGGATAGTGGGATGACCCATCACTTAGGAGACTGGTTCTCCACCAGGGAGTTGCCTGGGGCTCCTGGGGCTGGTGTCCTACAATACTGCAGAAGTCAGCTGGACCTGAGAGAGACCAGTGCCACTTAGTTTTGAAACATGTTAAGCAGTGTCTAACATTTTCTAGATAATAAAGTCTGTATTCACTGTTCATATTCACATGTTTCTAGATACTTTTTAGGGAATAGATTTAATGAATAACTTAAAGTCTGTCTTGGGAAATTATACTTTTTATTACAAATTAAATATTGTTCCAGAAGGCTGAACTCTTGCTTTAAAAAGATGTGATCCCCTGAGCTGTGCTGGTGGCATTTGCCTGTGGGTGACTAAATGCAGACTGAGCTCAGGATACTGATACATCCACAGTCTTACTAAGCTCTGTACCCAGTTCTCAAACCTGTGTTCTTGGGTGGCTTTCATGGTCTTGCTTCTCCTTTCCTGTCTCATTCTGTAGATTTGGGTGAAGCCAGAGCCTTCACACACACCCTCAGGTTACCCCCTGCAGCTACGTGGCAGGGCCCAGGTTCTACACCACTGGTGCCAGCGGCAGGTTCCGGCGTCCAGTGAAGAGCCTGCATTGGCCTCGCCTGTTGCAGGACATGAAGGCAGATAGAAGCCGGACAGGGGGATGACAAACTAGCGCAGGCTGCATGCTCCCTTTCAGCAAAACGATGAAAGTTTGAAGATAATCAAATGGCTTGGGAATTAAAATTCAAAGAATAATTGAGGGAAAGCCATGATTTAAATCGTGTATAGGCACAGAGGCAGCAGCATAGTTAACAGTAATTCTGCAGAGGATTTTGTGCATCTATGAAAGCACTTTCCAAGCTGCAGAGAGACACAGCAGCAACCATCTAAAAGCAGCTGACCATCCCCCTCTTCTGCACCCCGGGTGTGCCCGCCACAGTGAGACCTTGGGCTCAGGAACCTACTCTATTTGGTCAAAAACTTATTTTAGATAGATAGTTGGGGAAGACCTCTCTGATGCAATGGCATTTGAGCAAGTGAAGGACACACTGGCTGTAGCATTTGACTTCTGAGACTGAGCCTCTCTCTAAGGAGGGAGTGCCCAGGGGTCCAGGTGGATGGAGGAGCATCAGGAGCCAGGTGAGCAGAGAGGAAGTCGGGGGTGAGCCGGGCACAGGGGAATACCACGTGGAGGCCATGGTAAGCGGGGAGCCATACAGTGCAACCGGGATGCCTTTAGGAACGAAGGGGGTGCTGTTATGAATGGTGCATAAACTGGGACATGGCTTAACAATTACGTGTGAATTGGTGAGAAATGGCATGATGTGACTTACATGTAAAAGGACCCCTCTGGCCGGATGTGGAGGGAGATGGAAGGTGGGCAGCTCAGAGACTGCTAACCACACAAGCACAAGCCCGAGGCAGCGGAGCTACAGGACGTGAGAAGGGGGCGGGGTCTGGATGGGTTTGGAAGGTGGAGCCACAGGGCTGCTGAACATGGTGTGAGAGAAATAGAGGACTCTGATGATTCTGGTTCTGGCCTTGGAGCCCCTGGAAAAGGGGTCTCCACTTTCTGAAATGGGGACAGTGCAGGAAGAGGAGGTTTGGTGTGAAAGTGGGAACAGGCCTGAGCTGGACATTGCAGTTTGAGGTCCTTCCTGCCCTTCTGGAGGCACATGCTGGGCAAGCGGCTGGGTGTCCGCGCCTGCAGTTCAGGGGAGAGGCAGATGCAGGGGGCACCGTCAGGAGAGGTGAAGGTTGCATTTAAAGCCATGAACCCAGAGAGCATAAGGGGGAGCAGAGAGGAGAACAACTGAGGCCCAAGTCCTGGCCCCCGGTGCCTGCAGGTGGGGAGATGAGATTCCCAAGAGAAGGCCCCGTGGTGGCCATGGAAACAGGAGAACAGAGGGGCCCGATCAGCAAATGATTTCAGGGAGAGGGAAACCCAGGACCCGCAGTGTGGACTTGGGTCTGAGGCAGAGGAGCAGGTGCCTGAGAGACGGGGTGCTGAGAGGCAGAGGAGGTGGGGGGAGGGGCGCCGAGCCCAGAGGCCCCGGAAAGAGAAGCTCTCACAGAAGAGGACTCAGCCAGGCCATCCGTATGACCTTCCTCAGTATGCCCGCCCCTGAGCTAATTGCCTTCCCAGTGACCTTGTCTTCACATAACTCACATTCTGAGGTTCTGGAGGCTGTGACTTCTCATTTGAATTTGGGGGCAGATTTCCACCCTAACAGCTTGTGAGAACTGTTTCCATGGAGACGGATGTGAGGAACTCTTGAAGAGCTGAGGGTGCATGAGAGCAGAGAGGTCCATGAGGAGCTGCAGGAGAGGGAAAGCTCACGGGAGGGTGTTTTCTGGAGGTGAGAGACCTGAGCATCTTAGATGCAGGGCAGCGCCCCGCTGGGAGGGGCCGCTGGGGAGAGAGAGGCCCTGAGGAGGGAGGGAGAAGGCAGAGCCATGTGAGAGAGAGGGAGAAGGCCCGAGTCATGGAGGCAGGGTCCCTCCACCAATGAAAATGGGAGAGCTGGTCAGGCCTGGGACAGCCCAGGTGTCCCTGTAAGATGGCAGCTTGTCTCCCCCTGGGTCATCTGGTGGCAGAGTCTGGGATGTGGGGAGGGGTGGAGAGGTCCCTTCAGACAGAGAGCCCATCCTTCTATAGTTTTCGTTGTTGGGAGAAGTCCACGTTCACACAATGTGTCAGCCTTGGCACACGGTAGGTGGTCTGGGCAGGGGCTGGGATGGGTACCTCGGCGTCCGTCACTGCGGGTAGCAAAGGTGCACCTGCCAGTATCCCTGTGGAAAAGAAAGGACAGCCTCTGCTGCCCCTTAGTGACCCTGAGACTCGGAGAAGCAAACACTAATGCTGGAATGACATGCAGGGGTGGAGGGGGGCAGATGGATGGGAGTCCACCAGAAACCTAGCACTCTCTCTACTTTTGATTTTTCCTGACACCACATAATTTGAAGTCCTCAGTTACTTTCCTGAAAGTCCCCCAATGAGCTGTCACCTGCAGGGATGCTGTCAGCCCTCAGCAGCCAGTGCCAGAAACACCGTGGGAGCCAAAATAACGTTCCCATTCGCTCATGTCTGAGTGTGCGCGTCTCTCCCTGGAGGTTTCACACCTTCTCAGTGCGCTGCGCCCCGAGCACTGAAACACTCGTCAGCTGCAGCTGCCTTATGATGAGCAGTGATGGATCGATTGGGTCTTAGTCCTGAGCACCCAGACTGCCGAGGGGGAGGGAGGCAGCACCCCCATCCTAACCAGAGCCCCCATCTCAGCCAGACCACATACTGAAAACGTGTGACACCCAGCAGCCAAGAAAATACAAAAACTGTTTTCTCTAAGTGACCAGGTCACAGGGTCAGAGTCCCAGCCAGGGTGCCCTCGGCATGTCACCAAGCAGAGTGCTGCTACTGTGGGAGCGGAGGTCCCCTTGCCACGGAGGGACAGACTGGAGTGGCATGAGCACAAGAAAGCTGGTGTGTGTGTGTGTGTGTGTGTGTGTGTGTGTTCCCATGTGCCTGAGCACAAGATGAAGAGCTATCAGTTCATACTGTTATTTTTCTGGATATGGAATTTTTAAATTTATCTTTTAAATGTGTGCCCTGCAACAGTTTTTACATTCTTTCAAGATAAAACTAATTCCATTCCAGATTATTGATTGTTTAAACTATTGTAACTAAGAAAAACTAAATGTCTTTACTCACCTATTAAAGTAAATACGTTTAATATTGCTTTTGAAAAAAAGTACTGTAAAAAAATGTATGTTATTGAGTCTTACTGTGACAATTGGTGTGGGACCAAGTTGAGAATTCTACTGTAAAAAAATAGAACATGTAAATTCTATTAGTTTTTAGTTTATATAAACTGCTATGTCTGCTATGCGTCCTCACAACCATTCGAGCTTTAAGCGTGGAAATGAAATTATACAGTGGAGTTGCTTGTAAAAGTGGTATCAAAGGAATCAGGGGACTGGTTATGAAGAGAGAGAATGCTCTAATTTGTAGGCTCAATGCATTCAGAGTTTTTATCCAAGAACCGGCTGAGCCAAGTGATTTATAGATCAAGACAAAGCATGGTCAGACAAGTTAAGGAGGTTTGAGCTATGAATCTTATAGATAAGTAGCATCTGAGGTCAAACATATGCATCAGCCAAATATTGTGCCATGTGATGTGGAATGTGAGCTACATGAGGGCAAGGTCAGCATCTTTTAACGTTCAATCACTGTCTCCCTCGTTGCAACTAGAATCTAGTTTGGTACTAACCAGGTATTTATTGATTGACTACACAAGTAAATGGATTTATGAAAAAAATGAGTAGTGGGTGGATGAATGGGTGGAGGATGGATGGATGGATAAATGGATGGATACATGGGTGGATAAATGGATGGATGGGTAGGTAAGTGGATGGATGGATGGATGGTGGATGAGTGTGTGAAGACACCAAAGTAGCTGTGATGATGGTAGCTCAATAGACAGAATGTCACACACACTGTGTGATTACCCACCACCCTCAGTGTTAGTGCATTTGCCCCCCACACACACACACACATACTGCATTGTGTTCAGTTCCTTTCAAAGCAATGCTGAGGAACTGAGTCACATTCCCACAAAATGAACCCAATAGGAAAGATTCAAGAGACCTGAGCCATTTCAACCAGACAATGACATAACTGTCTTAAAATGTTTGACTAGCAATTATGTGGAAGAGAAAGAATCAAGTTCTGTGTGTCCCCAGAAGGTCAAACAAGGAGTCAGGTTGCAGTTGGTCCAGCGTCAGAAAGGACTTCATAACAGCTGAGGTCTGGAAATAAAGGGGCTGCCTGTGGGGGAGGGAGCTGACCGCCATGGGGGCATCTGAGCAGTGGCTTAGGGAGAAGTTCTGGAGCTGCGGTTCTCAAAGTGTGTGATGCTCTCCAAGAACTTTTCAGGATCTAAAAGTCAAACTCTTTCATATGACTCATTTGCAATGGTTCCTGACATTTGCACCAAAACACAGTGGTGGGCAGAGCAGCAGAGAGCAAGGCAGAGACCCCCCCACCCTTGGTTGTCACCCCGGTCCTCCTCATTATCCACCAGCCTTGGAAACGGTTTCATTTAATGACCTCTGAGGATGCAGTAAGAGATAACTAAGTTATTAACACTTGACCCTTGAATACACATCTTTTTTAATATCCTGTGAGACAGAGTCAGGAGTGCCCAGAAATGCCTTCCGCTGCACTCCGAGTGTGACCACGGCCACAAGCTGAACTAGCCCCTTTTGATGGACGTCACTTTTATTTAAAAAAAACAACTGATGAACTCTGGTGATTCAGAGTTGGGTTTGAGGCAGAGATTTCCTCAAAAATGAACCAAATGAGCCTAAAGGAAAACAACCAAGGGTCTTTGTTGCCAAGTAAAATTTGAGGTCCCTAGAGAAAATTGAGAAATTCAGAACCCTATGGTATCTCTATGAGTTTGAGAGCCTCCCTTTACCTAGCCTTTTTGTTAGAAGGTTGTTAACGAATGTGATTGTGATGTGAGGAAACGTATCGACGTTGGGAAGATCCGCATAATGCAGTGCACCCAATGACCAATGCCGGTGTCACAAAACCGTGTGTGGGCAAAAGACATAGCCAGCGCTGAAGATGGGCGGATGGAGTTTCACATGATGGAGAAAGCAAGTGCATTGATGTGGTTTCAGATTCCATGTCACAGCCAGCCTGTAGAAAGCTACCATGTGTTGCATCGTGTAGAATCAAAGTGGAGTGTTCTGTTATCTAAAAGGCTGTTAAAATCCTCCGCTCTTGCTATGGCCAGTGGTGATCAGTGGTTAGAGTGTTGGCCCAAGCACTGAAGGGTCTTGAGTTCAATTCCCAGTCAAGGAAATGTACCTGGGTTGCAGGTTCATTTCCCAGCCCCAGTGGGGGCGCGTGCAATAGGCAACCAATCAAGGTGTCTCTCTCACATCCATATTTTCTCTTCCTCCCTTCCACTCTATCTAAAAATCAATGGGAAAAAATATCCTCGAGTGAGGATTAACACCCAAAAAATTGCTCTCTCTTCTCCAATTGTTCATATACATGAGACCAGGTTTTCTTACTGAGCTTCAACCAAAACAATGTATGGCAACAGAGTCAACATAGGTTAAGCACATAGGAGCATCCAGCTAACTTCCATTAAGACGCCTTAAAGTGACTTCAAAGATGCAAATCAGTAACATTCTTCTCACTAAACTTTTTTATTGGGGAAATATGTTATTCATTAAAAAGGACATTTATGTTAATATATAACAGGTTTATTATTATTATTTTAAATCAATTAAAAATACATATTTTAGAAATGTCTCAGTTTTACTGTAAAATTCCATAAATATTAATAGCAATAACACATTTTCAGAAAGCTCTTTAGGATACTGAAAAGCTGTCTGAGTGTAAAAGGGCCCTGGCTAGTATCTTTCAGTGAGCATTGGCCTGTGCACAGAAGAGGTGCAGGTTCGATTCCCAGTCAAGGGCATGTACTCGGGTCGTGGGTTTACTCCCACCTCTAACCCGAGCACATGCAGGAGGCAACTGATCGATGAGTCTCACATTGATTTTTTTTTTCTCTCTTTACCCCTCTCCCTCCTGCTCTCTCTGAAAAGCAATGGAAAAAATATCCTCTGGTGAGGATTAAGAATGTAAAGGGTTTCTAGGACCAAAAGTCTGAGAACCACTGCTGTAGAGTCATTTAAAACAAGGTTGTCTCCTTGGACCCTTGGGTTCTATATTGATGGAACTCACTTGGTTCCATATGATGAGTAAACATAGCATTTGTGCCAGAGTCAGTTCCTTTAGAAATATTAACTGCACATTCCTTCTGAAATTCCTCCACATTAAATTACAAAGCCTGCTTTTTAAAATGTAGAAAATTATATGGTTACAGCAAAAGTAAATTACTACTTGGCACCCATAAAATATAGACCCTTAGACTTACTAAAGCCGAAAGCATGTGTGTGTATTTCATGCACTATTACTACATTTGTAACTGTAACACCTCTATCCTTCTGTTTAGTTTTAAACTCCTGTGTTTACCCTAAACTTTAAACAGGAAGAAATGATTTGTGCTTCTGTCTTGATTCTTAACTAAAGCACAGAGTATCTCAATAATTTAAAGGGGGAAAAAAAAGAAAATTAAGCATTCAGTCTGCCTGAGAGAGAGAAAGAGTAACAGCTCCTGCAGGAGGGAAGCCCACTCCTGTGGGTGGGTCCCAGACCCTCCTGCTCCCGCGAAACCTTGAAACCTGGGGTCTGGCCCAGGATGGTCAGGGTGGCCTCATCCAAATAACTAGCATTTATTTAAATAAGCATCAGCAGAGCCAACGAAGGGGGAATATAACAGAGAGGACTGCGATCCTTTCTATTAAATTTCTCTTTTCTTCCCCCTCAGGAACGTAACTGGCACCTTCCCTGAATATCCTAAAGCAGAAGACGGAGGTTCTGCTATCATTTTTTCAAACAAGACCCCGCAACAGGTACAAATATGCTTGAGAAATAAAATGTAAATGTACCGTGATTGTATTTCCTTAAAGTTTGGAGTTGATAGGTTTGTCATTATTAGATCTTGATTATTTTTTTACTATGTTTTTTTTTATTTATTTTAGAAATGAAGGGAAAGGGGGAGAGAGATAGAAACATCAATGATGAGAGAGAATCATAGATCAACTGCTTCCTGTCCTGTATGCTCCCTACTGGGGACTGAGCCTGAAACCTCAGAGTGTGCCATGACCAGGAATCAAACCATGACCTCCTGGATCACAGGCTGATGCTCACCCACTGGGCCACATCAGCTGGGCAGATTTTGATTATTTTTCAACTTTGTTTCTCATCAGTTGTCACAATAAGACTTAATAACATACATTTTCCATAGTAATTTTTACAAAAGTAATATTAAATATATTTGATAGGTAAGTAAAGATATTTCGTTCAGACCTAGTCTCCTGATTCTTTTGATGCCTCCTTTGTAAGCAAGTTCACTGCAAAGATGAAACATGTAAATTACTAGGTCTGTTATGAGTTCATCAATGCATGTACCTTCAGATTTACTTCAGAATGAGCTTATCTTTCTCCCTTCTTGCCTTTGAATGAGATGCAGCAACACATGGTGCTCAAATTAGTAAATTCTGAGTGGCTTGATTTCTGGAGCCCTTTATGGTCATATTTCCTGCTTACCTCAGTCTCATCTCCTGCTCTGTCATCACCACAGTCACTACCACACCCATTCACCTTCCTCCTCACCTCCGGCTGCTGCACCAGAAATGCCCTGGTACATGTCAGGCCTGTCCCTCCTTCCATGGTGCCTGTCCACCCACCTTCCTCTGCTCAAGTCCTTCTCACCCATCAAGACTCCACTGTTTGCTACATCGATGTTCTTTCAGAGAAATGCTATTTGGTCATCTCCCTGCATCTGATTAAACTGATGTGGAAAGCTAGTTTTAGAAATGTCTTAATAAACTAGAGATAGGGAAAAATGTTCTTACTCTCAGAGCACCAGAGAAACAAGAGAAGATTTGCATGATTCTTATCCATGAAGTGTTGGAGGCATTGCCCTCAAAAGTGAAACTCGGGGAAAAATGGTTGCTGGAAGAAGTATTAGTTAAATATTTTCCTGTAAGTTGTTACTACCTAATGCAATAAGAAAAAGAAAAAGAGTTACATCTATTTTAGAGTGATAATTTTATCATTGTTTTTAGATTATCTGATCATCTTCCTAGAAAACACAGTAAGCTTAAAAATTGTATTGACATATTATACAAAATGATATTTATAAAAATTATACTAAAGAAATTGAAAGAAGACTTGAACCTATAGACTGGTGGATTATTTCCCTGGGAAGACTCAATAAAGTACAAGTACTCGTTATCCTTCCATTGTTCTATACAGTCAATGCAATTCCAATCAAATCAAAACAATTTTATTGACAAAATTATTCTCCAGTTTACATGGAAGAATAAACACATGAAAATGTGTGTGAAGTTTTTGAAAAGGGGCTATCACCACAAGGAACATACCCCACTTGATATAAATCAAATTATAAAGTAATTAAAATATCACAGTAATGGGAAAAGAATAGACTGATAACATGTGACGATCAATATCTCTCATATATAAAGAGTTCTTGAAAAGTAATAAGAGAAGTCTGAATACCTCAGTAGAAAAGATGACAACGAATACAAACAGAAATTTTACAAGTCACTAACAAAGAAATTTAAATATGAAAATGTTACTGTATCTTTTTTCACATATAGAATGGGTAAAATTTGAAATGAAGATAATAACTGGAGTTTCTAAGCATGTGGGGGGTAAAAAAACACTCCCATACATTGTTACTGGATACATAAATGAGCATAACATTTTTAAAGGGAAATGGACTAAGTAAATATCAAAAGTTTTAATCTATATATCCTTTGACCCATAAATACTATTGAAGGAATTGATACTAAGGAGATAATAAAACAAGCTTCCATGGATCAACAAATGTTTTCCATAAAGGGACAAAGGTAGTAAATATTTGAGTCTGTGGAACCTACTTTCTCTACCACAACTACTCAACTTTGCCATTATAATATGAAAGCAAAACAGACAATATGTGAATGGATGAACATGGCTGTGCTCCAATAAAACTTTATTTATAAACATGTGCATCAGGCCAGATTTGGCCCAGGCACTGTAATTCACTGATCCCTGCCACAGACATTGAAAAAGCTGTTCATGTTTGCCTTGTTTATAGCATTGACAAAGCAGGAAACAGGCTACTGGTCTTCAGCAGGGACTGTGCAGCTGTGGAGGGCTCCAGTCATCTTGGCTGTCCCCTCTGTGCCCCTGCGGGAGCTCTCAGAGTCAAGCACACAGGTCTCCCCCACTTCCCTATCAAAGCCAACTCAGCTTCCTATGCTTTCCTTCCACCTCCAGAGGACTCCCATCTTTCTCCTCTGAACTCCGAGGAATTTAATTCCCACCCCCTTGTTTGGCAGGTCACCACGCCCTACATGAGTGACTGTGTTTTAAACTGGTGTTATTTCAAATATGTTTAGGTCTTGTCCCTCCAGCTAAATCATCAGGCACAAGTCCTGTCTTGAAAATCCATGGCAAGCAGCCAAATACATTGCATGTTAGTTTAGAAAGGTAATAATTATAGGATTAAGAATGTCGATGGAATGTCTAAATTGTGCAGGAGGAACATCTAAAAGCAGAGTTAACATCTAGTCAAACTAAAAACAGGAGAGAACTGAGGATACCTGGTTAATAATTAAAATAACGCAAAGAGACCACAGAGCAGATGATTGAGGAGTCGGGCTGGCGTGGTGAAATACAGTCCCCCACATGCTAGGTCTGCAGCCTGAGGCCAGCTAGTCCCCCTGCATCTCTTTTTTCTCATCTGCACATGGACACCCAAGCAGTGCCTACCACCTGCGTCTGATACACTGATTAGAGGGGATGATATTTGTACTGAAAACTGAACTGGGCATGCGGAAAACTTTTGGGAAGCATGTTACAAATGTTAGTTGTAGTAGGATGAAGAGATAGACCAAGCCTAATCATTCTAATGATGCATGTAGTCAAGTTTATATTTGTAAAAGATAAAAATAGTAAAAATACTTTTTAATGAAAACAGCATAATCACATTGATACTAAGCCCCCAAAAGATTGAGTACAAATCAAACCACAGATCAGTCTTCTTTATGAATATCAGTGCAAAAATTTCGACTGAAATATCCACAAACTAAAACCCAGCAGCACTTTAAATAAGCAACACACTGCAATCAAGCAAGCACGGTTATTCCAGAATGCAAGAATAGTTCAATCTCAGGATGTATATGAATACACTGTGTCCTATAAAGAAAGCCAAACATGGAAACCATAAGCTCATTACAGTGGATGCTGAAAGGTCATTTGGCTAATTCAACATCCCTTCCTAATATCCACATAATAAAGATGTAATATGCAAATGGTCATTACGCCATGAAGCGAAATGACCAACCGCATCAGCAGGAGGGTGGGGTAGCGAGCTACAAGCAGGCAGCAGAGAACTACAGGAGGGAGCAGGGCAGCAAGCTATAAGGGGAATGGGGGGGGCAGAGGGAGCTACAGGAGGGCGGGGCAGTGGGCGGAGAGCTACAGAAGGAAGTAGGGCAGCAAGCTATGAGAGGGGGGGGGAAGGGGGGGCTGGGGGGGTTTCAGGGGGACAGGGCAGCAGGTGGAGAGCTACTGGAGGGCAGCAGTGAACTGCTGGCACACAGATTTATGTAGAGGGCTACTAGTTAAAAAATAAAAACAATGGGAATATACAGATACTTCTTTAACATGACAAAATATTTCCATTTTAGTTAAAAGCCAATGTCATGCTTAGTGAAATTTACTAGAAACATTTTCACTAATGTCAGGAAAAATACAAGGGTGGCCTTTGTCATCATTCTCCCATCTGATCTATTGATTACTGTCAGACAAAAAAAAAAAAAGAACATAGAGATGTAGAGATTGGAATGGAAGAGGCAAAATGATCACCCTTTGAACATATGTTCTATACTTACAAAAGCACAGAGAATAAGCTGAAAACTAACATATATGAGAAATCAGATGAGGGAGTTATAAAATTAATGAAAGCAGGAGCTTTTGTGGGTACAAACAGCAGGAGCTTTTGTGGGTACAAACAGCAGCTAGATAGGAAATATAATAAAAGGGCCCATTTGCAACAGCAACAACACAAACATAAAGTATCCAGGAGTAAACTTAAATATGTGTTTATGTGAAGAAGAATTTAAAATATTCTGAGGGATGCAAACAAAAAGATGGGGAAGTCCTATCTGGTTTGGCTCAGTGGATAGAGCATAGGCCTGTGGACTGAAAGGTCCCAGGTTTGATTCCTGTCAAAGGCACATGCTCAGGTTGCGGACTCAATCCCTAGTAAGAGGCATGCAGGAGGCAGCTGATTCTCTCATCATTGATGTTTCTCTCTCTTTCTCCCTCTTCCTTCCTCTCTGAAATCAATAAAAATATATTTTAGAAAAAAAATTTTTTTAAAAAGATGGGAAAGCATACAGTGCCTTTAGATAGAAATACTCAACATCATAAATACTTCAGCTCTCCCCAGCATCATCTATAAATGTCATTGACCCAATAAAAATACCAAGAGCATTATGTTGGAGCATGGGCGGGAGGGGCCACAGGGAGGGTGACCAACCCAATTCTAAACTTCAGGTAGAAAGTAAATAACCAAGAAAAAACAGTAAAATTCAGAAAATAAAGTGTATGAAAGCATGTCATTAGAGGCCAGCTAGTCCCCCTGCATCTCTGTTTTCTCATCTGCACATGGACACCCAAGCAGTGCCTACCACCTGGGCAATGGAAAACTTGGTATAAGCAAATGACTAGAAAGACACATCAGAGGAAAAGAATGGAAACTCAAGAAATATACCCAAGTACATATGGAAAGATAGTTATATAATAAATATGGCACCTCACCTTTCTTGTATAAGAAAAAAAGACCATCCTATACAATAAAAGGTTAATATGCAAATTGTCCCCTTGACCAGAAGTTTGCCCAGGAGTTCAACCAGGGGGTAGGACCGGCCAGCCAACCTCCCAAGTCCCCTTCTCCCGGGTGGCCCAGCCCGATTGGCCCCAACCTGGGGCAGGCCAGCCAGATCCCACCATGCACAAATTCATGCATCAGATCTCTAGTTTAATATATGGTATTAGAATAATCAGGTTGTCATCTGAAAAAGAAGAAATTTAAATCATTACCTCTTTATCCCACATGGTTTCAAATGGATCAAAGATTTAAATGTCAAACAAAACAAAAACACAAAAGGACTTGAAGAAGCCAAGGAAGATATATGTCATAACCTCATGGTAAGAAAGACCTTTCTACTGCTGTTGCACAACCCCAGGGTTATAGAAGAAAAAATGATAAATTCAACTACACACAAAAAATAGTTTTAACCTGCATGGCAGAACCAACCCCAAGTCAAGTCAAATGGCAGAGGACTCACTGGGAGAATTATTTGTAATAAGTATCATAGAGAGAGATCATTTATCTAATATATAAAGAGCTCCCATGGCTCTATAAGAACATGAATAACCCAACATAAAAAACAGCTAAGAGATATGAACAGACAGTTCTCAGAACAGAAAACCTAAATGGATTTGAAACATAATAAAAGGTGTTCAGCATATGAAAAGATGATCACCCTCAATCATATAAGAGAAATGCAAATTAAAGCTACACTGCAGACAAAATTGATCAATTGAACCTCATCAAAATTCAAAACTTTTGCACTTCAAAAGACATTAAGAAAATGCAAAGACAAGAGCAGACTGAGAGAAGATATTTGAAAACATATACCTGATAAAGGACTTGTATCCAGAATATACAAAGAACTCCTACATAGCTTAATGATGAGAAGATAAATAAGGCAATGGAAAACTTGGCAAAAGACTTGAATAGACAGTTCACAGCTAATCACATTAAAAGATGCTCAACATCACTAGTCATTAGGAAAATGAAATCCAAACCATAAAGAGATACTATTTCATACCCAATAGGATGGCCATTATCAAAAAGATTCTTACCTCCTGGAATAATTGCCACTGTCAGCAAATGTTGAGGATGTGGAGAAAAAGGAGCCCTCATACATTACTGGTGGGGTTGTAAAATGTTGCAGCCACTTTGGAAAACCAGTTTGTCACTTCCTTAATAGTTAAGCATAAATTTATCAAATGACCCAGCAGTTCCATACTTAGGACTCTATCCAAAAGAAATGAAAACATATGTCTACACACACAAAAAAAATTATACATGGACTAGAGACCCGGTGCACGAATTTGTGCATGGTGAGGTCCCTCAGCCTGGCCAGCAATCGAGGCCTATTGAGGGTCTGGCCAGCTGGGGGAGGGGCCACAGGAGGTTGGCCAGCTGGCTCCCTGCATCAGAGATGATGGGGGTGCTGGTTGGCCGGGGTAAAGGTCACAGGAGGTTGGCTAGCCTCAGGAAGTGGGCTGTGGGAACACAATGACCACCATGGAGCAGCTCTTGCATTGAGTGTCTGCCTCCTGGTGGTCAGTGCACATCATAGTGACTGGTTGACCTGTTATTCCAGTCATTCAGTTATAACGGTCACTTAGGCTTTTATATATATAGATATTCATAGATCATTACTCACAATAGTCAAAAATTTGACTCAACTTAAATGTCCATCACCTGGTAAATGGAGAGGTGAAATGTTGTCAATCCATGCAATAGAGTATTATTCAGACATAAATTAAAGAACAAACATCTGGTATACACTACAACATGGGTGACCTCAAAGACAAGCTAAGTGAAGGAAGCCAGACACTGAAGACTACATGTTCTATGATTTCATTTATATGAAATGTTCAGAAACATTAAATCTTTAGAGGCAGAAAGTAGACTAGTGCTGGCCTGGGAAGGAGAGGGGAGAGAAAAGGGATTAGCAATGAATGAACACCAGGGAATCTTATTGGGATCTTGGAGACATTCTAAAATTGATTTATGGAGATGGTTGCACAGAACACATATGCTTATAATACATGTATTTGTGTGTACATATGTGTGCTCTTTGGAGGATTTTGCTGTAGTTAAAGAGCATGAGCAGAGTAAATTCAGTGTTGGTTTAGAAGATGGACCACCACAATCACATACCATTTTTCATGGACCTGATTGGCAAACAGTGTTAGTGTGCTTTCTATACATGGGTGTGTGTACACACACATATTTGCATGTATTTGTTTGCAATGGCTCTGGAAACATTTCTAAGGTATGAATTGGCTTTCGAAAGTGGGTCTTGTTGGCTGGCTCACAGCATGGGAGGAAATGTTTCACTACATGCTCTTTTGTTATTTTTGAATTCTGAGCCATGCAAATGTATTATCTACTCAAAAACTAAATGAACAAACATCACAATTGGTAAGGCTTTAAAAGATACACTGAGTTATTTGCTCCACAAATAACGATTTCATCCTTTTTACAACGGCTCACATTTTTATGTATTTTTAAAAGTCTTTGCATTTCTAAAAGTTTCTAAGTGTCCAAGAATCAAAAACTGTCCATGCCCCACAGTGCTTCAGAATGCAACACTCATGGGCAGCCATGATTTGGTTCTATGAGTTGAGGTGAACTCGATCCCCAAGGAAAACATTGCTATTTTGACAACGGACTTTTAATCCTATCCAAAGACACGCTTTTTATTACCAAAATATACACACAACACATACGTCACCTTTCACCTTCCCAATGCCCTTCTCAGGGCCTCACCCCACCGCAGTCTCCTAGAATGCAAGATCACATGACTATAGTTTTGTTTAGGGTTTTTTTAAGACCAGATGGTGCCAAATGGCTGTTCTGTTCATGATAAAGCTGCTTTTCATACTTTTATAGGTGTGAATTAAACTTGCTAGAGCAACATAGGTAATAAACATCAAAAATATAATACTAGAGTGGCCAGTGTGACTCAGTGGTTGAGTGTCCACCTATGAACAAGGCGATCAGGGTTCAATTCCCAGTCAGGGCACAAGCCTGGGTTGTGGACTTGATCCCCCATAGGGGACATGCAGGGGGCAGCAATCAGTGATTCTCTCTCATCATTGATGTTTCTCTCTCTCTCTCCCTCTCAATTTCCTTTCTCTTTCTCTCTGAAATCAATAAAGAATGTATTTTAAATATGTATATCTATATATATAAAAGCCTAAGCAACTGTTACAACTGAACAACTGAAACGACCAGTCGTCTGGTTGCTATGATATACACTGACCACCAGGGGGCAGGCGCTTGATGCAGGAGCTGCCCCCTGGTGGTCAGTGTGCTCCCACAGTGGAAGCGCCGCTCAGCTGAGAGAGTGGCAGCAAGAGGTGCAAAGAGGCCAGGATGTGCAGCAGCAGCAGGTGCAGAGAGGCCAGGATGAGCTGCAGCAGAACTGCACCCAGCCCTGGCTGGAGCTCCTCCCCAGCCGCCTGCCACTTCTGCACTGATACATCCCTCAAGGGGATGCCACTTCTGCACTGCTACATCTCTCGAGGGGATGCTGAACCCAGCAGTTTGACATCCCCTGAGGGGGCCCAGATTGAGAGAGGGAGCAGGGCAGGCTGAGGGTTCCACCTGTGCATGAATCTGTGCACTGAGCCTCTAGTATGTGTATGTATGTGTGTGGGTAGATGGATAGATAGATATAGATATAGATATAGATATAAATTAGATATAGATTAGATATACATAAACATATACATATACATATATATATTACTGGAGAATAAATGAGGATTTAAGATATAATCAGGTGGCCTTGCTCCCAGGAGGATGGGTTAGCACAGCACATTAGAGGGGAGGTGTCAGCTCTTTGGAACTGCCCACTGTGCTCTGCACAAGGAGGTGTTTGTCATTCCTTTCTGTTTCTTTAAGCTTAAACTACACATGCATGTATCCTGAAGCTGCAGATCATTATTCTTTAGTTAACTCTATGCATGTCATACTATAGGATGAGTTTACACATACCCTTTCTCATCTCCCCTCCTCTCTCCTACATGAAGAAGTGCATCCTGGTGAGCACCGGTTTAATCCCAGCTCTGCCACACACTAGCTGTGTGTCCTTGACTAGGTTACTGAACTCTGCGCCTTAGTTCCTTCATCAGTAAAATGGGTGATAACAGGTCCACCCAGGACTGAGTCTAGGAGTAAAGGAGTTAGTCGGTGGATCTCGCAGAACCAGGCCTGGCATATCGCCAGTGCTACGAACGGATGTGTTAACTTCCTTTTAGAGCGAGGGAACTGAGTCTCAGATCAGAATGTCGCACATCTCAGTCCCATGACCCGTGATGAGCAGAGCCTGAGGGTCACACAGGATGTGTGTCCTGTCATCCTGACCCTCCAGCTCCCAGAATCCATAGCTCCTCAAACATCTGTTGTATGGCATTTTAGAAGCCTTTACTGATTCTTCGATGATGCTGATCCTGTATGAACCAGGTACTACTTAACAGATGTTTTAATTGTGGAGGAGTAAACGGGTTTGGTCGCTGTAGGAAATATACATGAAACCACAGTTGGAAGAAACCAGCTCTGAGAAGAGATGCATGATCATTTACAGGAACGTGCCGTTGTTGCAAGAGCAGCTGTCACCATCAGAGTCCAAGCAGGAAACAGGGCGTCCCCCGCTGGGATTTGGGCAAGAGGTGTGGCCAGGCCTGGCTCTGAGGCCGTGGCTCGGGTGTGGAGAAGCCTCGATCCCCTCATGTCGTGGAGCCGCTGGGAGTTGAGCAGCTCTGCCTTAGGGAGGAGCTGGGCTCAGAATGCCCGACCTCTCTCTCCATCTGCCCTCAGAGGCCCGACTGCTGCCCCCCACTGACGAGCCCGCCCAGAGGCAGGCAAGAGCCCTGTGATATCCCAGGAGGAGCCGCCCTCCGGCCCAGAACCGAGACTAACCAGCAAACACTTCCATCCAGACAAGAAAACAGTCCTCCTCTTGATAGGGCTCCATTAAAATGCTACCGTCATTCTGTTTTTTACCAGGTTATTGAAGATATCATTGCAAACCAAGAAGAGGAGGAAAAGAAGAGGAAGGAGAAGAAGAAAAAGGAAAAAAAGACGGGCAAAAAAGCTAAGGAAAAGAAAGCACCGAAAGAAAAAAGTAAGGTAAGGAATCTGGAATTCTAAAAAGTTGCGTTTTTTTGCTCTTCTGCTTTGAGTCAGTGGGATCATCTCAGATCTGCTGAGATGGCAGTCATCCCTTTCCTAGGAAATCTTGCTGCCAACCAGTGGTTTTCCCATTTAGTTTGTGCGGATCAACAATCGGGTGCCATCCTTTCTGTGCTCAGGTTGGCCCCTTGGGCGTCCCCTTCTGGACCCAAGCACTCAGCCTCCAACTGCCCAGAATGTTCTGACCTCTGGGTCTAAGAGAGCTGGTCCACGGGATGTTACCATCCCCCATGCCCAGGGCAGCTGCATCCAAGGACGGTCATGTTAGAGTACAAAGGCCAGCCCCCTCACCTCACTGGGACAGCTCTGAAGGGTTCTCCCAGCTCCTGAACTCTCTGGGACCAGCTGAGAGTTCCTTGTCATTGCGTAACAGTCAGCTTCTCCCTGCCTCTCCTGTGTGTTCTCAGTGAACCCTCTGAGTATCTCCAGGAAACCCAACTCCTGAGACCACCTATTGCCCTGCTAATCTGCCTGCACCCCAAAAGTTATAAACTGTTCCCTCATCTCCCCCCAAAAATGACAGCTCAAGCCATAACGCTGATTTAATAATCCCCCTCTCACTTGCAAAGAGAGTTTTAAGCAGTCCCCAAGAGTAAGAATAATTGGAAGAGTTTCAATGTTATTCTGAGCATCTCTCCTCTCGGCATGCTTGAGGGCATCTGCCATTTGCAGATTGAAAATTCACTATGAAGCTTGTTTCATAAAAATCTGAAAGTACCAGCTACACAATCGGTTTTATATTGAGTGATGGTATTTTATTAACTAGCTATTCAAGGCTTGGCCAGTGTCTCAGTGATTGAGCATAGACCCATTCACCAAGAGGTTGCCAGTACGATTCCCAGTTGGGGTACATGCTTGAGTTACAGGCTCATTCCCAAGAATGAAACTTGCAGGAGGCAGCCGTTCGATGATGTTCCTTTCTCATTGATGTCTCCATCTCTTTCTCCCTCTCCCTTCCTCTCTCTCTAAAATCAATAAAAACGTTTTTAAGGAGTCACTTAATGATGAACAGTTTGGAACAAAAAGCAGAGTCTTTGATGTAGTTGCAAATGATGGGCGACACCCTGCAGAAATGAATTTAGTCCTGAAAAGTACAGGTCTCCAAAGTGACAATGTGACTATTAAAAGAATAAATGGTCATCGCTAATAAAAACTGGTATATTTAAATTATGCGGATACACTTCTTAGAAATCAGATTATCTTTTAAAAATATTCTAGAATTAACCCTCAAGTCTCCAGAAGCATTCCTGAGACCAGCCAGTCAAACCCATGTGTGAGAGTTGGTACTTTGACCTGTAGAAAAATGACATCTGTTACTCATTCCGGTGGAAGGGTAAGGCCTGGAGAGAGGAAATAGTTCTGTTGAACGTGCACAGACACTGACTCACGCGCCCTGTGTCCGGGGCAGAGCTGGGACTATGCTCTGGTATCTCATAACTTAGTGGCTCATAAGCCGCCAGCCACATATAACTAATCAGAAAACTAGGAAAGACCTCATATTTTTTAAAAAAGCTGATAGGATTATCTGAACATTTCCACTAACCTCTGTACACAGAAAATACTCTTCAAAATATCACACAGGTAGAAGATTGAAAGCTTTGAGTAATATCCTGAGATATTACAAATGAGCACAGGTAGCAGAGTGGCTATTGAGAGGGACCTTGAGGACAAGTATTGGAGGCAGGATGAGGGATTCCAGGCAACCTCCAAGGCAGCGAACCAGAGGCACATGTGGTATGTGGGGCCTGCCAAGATGTAGTGAGTGGTGGACTGGGGCCTGGCAGAGCCTTGTGCCTCCAGAGAGGAGTCAGCTCTGGGCAGTGACTTGAGCAGCTCGGAGTTCAGTGGGTTGTAATCTAAGATCTGTGCTGCACGGCCATGTTGTGGGGTGGACTGAGAGGGAGGAAGTGACCGAGGCAGGGACGCCAAGAGAGCACGTAAGCCAGTGATCTGCCAGTGATCTGTACAGAGAAACAGGTGCCAGGATGCCAGAACGACCTGCTGAGCAAGGGGAAAGTCAAGTCTGCATGGGGGAATCCAGGACAGCTTCACGGAGGAGGTGACATTTGCCTCAGATCTAACGGGAATTTTCCACTCCTGCTTTCCTTCCTCCTCTTACCCCTCCTTTCCTTATTCTTCTCCCTCTCCTCCTCCTCCTCTTTCTCCCCCATAAAGGCAAGATTCACACATATAGGGGCTCCCAGAGGCTAAACAGGATAATCTGAGTATCCAAAACAAAAATGGCAATAATGGTTAGCAACACATTGATAAAAAATGTCAAAGACCCGTGAGTCCTCAGTGACACCCGGAAGGGAGAGCTATGAATAGTACCTTAGAGAACACTAATTGCAGTTGCTTTACATTTTCCACGTGGCCATACATTAGCTCTTTCCTCCAAGGACATGCTTTATCCAACACTGGTCTTCCTGCTGATCTCGCAGGTTTTTCTCAAATGACTGGATAGGGGGTAGCCAGGAGCGTCAGTGGCCAGCCCTGGGCACTGGGGGGATGAGGTAGGGGAGGGAGGTACTTTCACAGTGAGCTTGGGTCTCATGTGGATCATGGAAGGTGGGGCAACTGCTCCCTGGGCTCTGAGCCCCTGGTGTTTCTGGGTTCAAGTTCTCCCCCAGGTGCTGCAAGGCAGGTGGTCTCCCTCCTGGGCTGCAGCAGCCCTGCGTGATTTGTGAGCTGTGGTTCCAGGCAGGCCCTCCATGAATGAGCCCCCAGCATCCCGACCTCCTCCGCGGAGCTACTCGCTCTGTAAGCTCCGTTCATCCGTCTCCCCTCCTGCCCTGGGTGCATGGTGTCCAGAAAGGAGGGACACACCCGTGCCCTCTGGAAGCCGCCCAGGGGAAGGTGCTCATCGTGTCGTGGCTGTGCTGCCTCTCAGCAGTGGAGGGAATACCCGGGGCCCAGGAAAACTCCTCATGGACATATCGTCCACCACATTATTCCCCTGCCCTCTGTGGGTGCAACAGCCAGGAGTGTCTGCAGGCACCTGGCACGTGAACGGTATAAATTATTGCTCAGAAACATCAGAGGAGGGTTTGCGAGCCGGGCTGTCACAGTGGGAGCAGCGGGGCCCTGGTGCTGCGGGGCAGAGGGGACTGCTCCAGGGGTGAGTGCCCCAGGATTGAGTGGTCAGCAGGTGCTCGGGCTCTCTGCCCTGGAGCCCGGGTGGGGCTTGGAAGGCTTCTTGGCTGAGGAAGGGGACAGGCGAGCAGCAGGGAGGGGCAGCCAGGTGCTCATACAGGTGCAGAGCTGGGCAGAACAGGGCATAGATGGAAGCAACCCCAAAGCGGGGTCACAAACAAGGGAGGGGACAGGACCAAACTCAGGGCATGGGGACTGCAGGGAGACGACCAGTGTGGACAGTGGCATCAGGGCGCCTCGTGAGCCAGCAGCGGAGCTACATCTCCAGAACCATCCGGCCCCGTGTCCGGCTGGCCCGCAGGTGCTGCCCAGGGAGAAGTCTGTGTGGGGACCATGGGGGCAGGAGTCACGATGGATGTGCTTTTTCTGTCCGGTCTCGGCAGATGCACTATACCTGCGAGTCACAGAAATATCGTTCTGCTTTAACAGGAGGAAGATGAGCCATGGAAAATGGCACCCAGTGTTTTCCTTCGGACGATGGAGGAAGGAAATAACGTATACAAAGGTCAGTTTTGGAGAATAAGAGCAACACTGAGGTGTCACTCTCTCTGCCCAGCAGGCCCGTCAGGAGAGGCTGTGAGCATGCAGCTCGGACCCAAGACCTGCCCCTCTCTATCTTTAGATCCCTTTGAGTGCCTTCAAGGCAGATAGTGGGTAGGAAAGAAGGCAGATAGTGGGTAAGAAAATAGGATGAGATCATAATCGAAATCTCCATTCTGTGTTTGGACCCCTAACACTTCACATCCTCTGGCTGTAATGAAAGGGCAGGAAGCCATGTCCTGGATGGTTTGATAAGCCGATACTATAGGTACAGCAAAAGGTTTTAGCCCTGTTAGACCTGTGCTGAATAGGACATCATTCTTTGTCCCTGTTCTCATAATGAACACAGCTACATCCAGGGAGAGCTGCAAGCGTGTGGGTCGACCTTTCAGATGTTTCCACAAAGATTTACAAGAACAATTTTCCAATGCCTTTGGATCCACTCCACCCTCAGGATAAACCCCGGCACAGAAAGACTGGCCACAGGGACTGTGGTTGTTGGGGCCAGGTGGTGGTAGTCGGGAATTCCTCAGAAATGCAACAAGGGCATGAAGTAGAGTTTTCCCCAGCGGCAGTCACGTGTGCACCTTCTTCTGACTCTGGTCCTGCCTGGACAGCACCCATGCTGGTAGTTACATAACATACTATGTAACCAACTCATGGCTTTACCCCAATAAATGGAGCCTCATCCTCAGCCACAAGCACAGACTCCTTACAGGTCTGATAGACCAGTTATCCAAAGGAAGAGTGTCGTGTACCCCTACAACTTTTTCACAGACTAGAGTGGGGGTCTTGCTCTGTGTGAAAGGCTGGCCTGCGGGAGAAGCCCAGAGGAGAGGACAGTGTTGGCAGGACTGGGTGCTGCTCTAACTGGGGAGGAAGGCAGAGGGAGGGTAAATGTATACTTATGAGGGGCCCAAGACATGCGAAGCTTAGTGTTTCCCATGCTGACTTCAGTTCTTCACAACAGCCAGGACCTCTTTAACCAACAAAGAGCAGAGCAGTCACTATCAAAAACATCCATTCAACACCATCGGCTGTCTCCTGTGTGCCTGGCACCATGCTAACCTGGAGATACAGAGTGGTACATGCCAGCAACATGCCTACTGAATGGTGGCAGTGGATGGGGTGGGGACAGTGCCACACATTGGGTAGCTTGTGTAAATTAAACCTTCATTTGTTTCATATTCTCTCGTACCTTCGAGCTCATTTTTCCTGCCTCCCAAGAGATTAGGTAACTGACCAGTTCATCCTCTTCAGAAGCCCTCGCTCCCAGGGCTCGGTCACCTCATCCTCAGGCCTGCCTTTGCCTCTCCTGGCTGCCACCCCCTCATCCTCTCATTACTCCCTCACTGAGGTGGTGCCCTGTACATCTAGGTATTGTCATGCACACACACAGGCAACAGTTCCCCAGCATTTGGAAGGCTTGGCTCTCTTCTCCTCTGAAAACAAGGGAGAAAAAGAAAAAGTGGGAGAGAACAATCCTCCTCTACCATCATAAGAAGTCAGGAGCAGAATCCAAGATGGCGGCATAGGTAAACACCTAAACTGCTGCCTTACACAACAATTTCAAAACTACAATTAAAAGACAAAGCAGACACCATCCAGAACCACAGGAAGGCTGGCAGAGTGGAAATTCTACAACTAGAAGGAAAGAGAAAAGCACATTGAGACTCAGAGGAGCTGCAAAAGGCTGAGGTACAGAGGCACAGAGAGGACTGGCGGCTGAGTGTGTGGCTGCTTTCTCAAGCCAGAGGTTCCATAAAGCCATGAATTTACCCATTTGTGAATAAAGTATTTATAAATTGCATAGCATATGAATAAGTCAGATTCATAAATACATCTCAATTTATTCAGTGCATTTTCTAATGAATGAATGAACGTGGAAATGAATGCCAGGAGGCGGACAGGCAGTTTTTCATTACAACCTGTTAATGCTCTTGGACTTTGTTTAAGACAATGTGCATGCATTGTTTTTAATAAAAGGAAAAATTAATTTGGGGAAAATCTTACGTTTCCTGGAGAAGCCAAGTCTTTTAACTGAGGAAAAGCTCCAGGAAAGCTCTTGAGACTATCCATGCCTTTAGTGTAATATCTGTTTCCATTACGCCTTAAAAAAAAAAAAAAGACAAAAACCAAAGCCGGCCCAGTGGTCCTTCTGGAGCAGGCCACGCTGCCGCTCCCTGGGCGGGTGGTGTGGCATTCCGTGTGCTATCTGCCAGGTCTTTGGTCACTTAAAGAAATGAAATGTCCTGTCTTAGACCTCTTTTCTTAAAAATCAAAGGTTCTCCTTTTCAGAACAACCATTAGCATTTTAATCGCTGAGATGCAGCCTCCTCCCTCGTCACCCCCTAACGTGTGAAAGTGCCCGCCTGCTTTTCAGCCTCAGATAAAGGCTCATTCTCTGCTGGAGGGGGGAGCAGGGCAGGGGTTGCCCTTGGAGGGCCGTGAATGGCTGCCTGCATTTACAAATGTCCGTGACATTCTTAAAGGGATTGAGAAGTGCCCTGTGCAGAAGTGTCATGAGAAAGGCAAAGTCTCGTGGAAAACGAGGCCCGTGTGAAAGGTGTGGAGGTGCGGTCGGCGGGCTGCATTGGTGTGATACAGTTACAGCACCGGGAACTGGCCATGGGGGTGGGGGGTGCGGTTGCTGTTACATCAATAACCACATCATGGTTTCCTTTCTGTGCAAGTCTGTGTGCCTTTCTGTTTTTTTTGTTTTTTTTTTTTACTTTTTAGTGTTTTTCCACCTGGCACCCTACATAGCTATTGCAATATTATTGACTATGCAGTATCCCCAATGCTGTACTTTACCTCCCCATGACTTTCTGTCGCTGCCAATTTATGCTTCTTACTCCCTTCACCTCTTTCAGCCAGTCACCAACCTCCTGTCCCCACCCCCTACCCCCGCCCCACAACCAGCAGTCTGTTTTCTGTGTCTATGAGTCTGTTTCTATTTTGTTTGTTCTTTATGTTGATCTTTAGATTCCACATGTAAGTGAAATCCTATGGTATTTGTCTTTCTCTGACTGACTTATGTCATTTAGCACAATACCCTCTGTGTCCATCCATGCTGTCTTGTTGCAAATAGTAAGATTTCACTCTTTTTTACGGCCAAGTAATGTTCCATTGTGTATAGGTACCACCACTTTTTTAGCCACTTGTCTATTGATGGGCACTTGGGTTGCTTCCATAGCTTGGCTATTGTAAATAATGCTGCAATGAACATAGGGGTGCATATATTCTTTTGAATTAGTGTTTTGGATTTCTTTGGATATATACCCAGAATATAATCGCTGAGTCATAAGGCAGATGCATTTTTAACTTCTTTTGGGGGATCCTCTCTACTGTTTTCCATAGCAACTGCGCCTGCCTGCATCCCCACCAACAGTGCACAAGGGTTCCCTCCTCCCTGCATCCTCACCAGGACATGCTGTTTCTTGATGTGTTCTTTTCACTATTAAATGCATTGCTTCCCGATTTGGGTAAAACTAGTACCTAAGTGAACAGCAAAGTTAAGAAGCAACAAAGCAGTTTTGCTTTATTGAAACATTTATAAATCACTATTGGAGATTTAGTCATCATATAAGTTAGAAAAGAGTTGTTATATATAGATAGTACATTCTCATAAGTCATTGTATTAATCGTATATTTACTGTTAATAAATAGGACACATTTAAACCTTTTATAGTATTTTCAAGGGAGGAAGCTTACAGCTTTAAACACATAAAAAGACACATGCTATTACTCCTCCATCTCAAATGTTCCCCATTTAAGCTTATGTACATTTCAGCGCACCAGCTGAGCTTTCAGTGCTCACACCCAACACGCTAACCACAAATGCACCTTTCCGAGGGCTCGGGGCAAAGATTGCATTCATTTATTCATGACTTCCGGCATTTTTCACCCCAATGGGATGATACAGACATCTTACACCAGTTGTTTTCCTCGTGCTCTGACTCTGGAAACGGGCGAGGCCTCTCTGGCCTCTCCCACTGGTGGGAATGGTTATTTCTGATAATAAAAATTCAGCCCCGCTTTCAGCCCCTTCCTTATGCCCACTCCTGCCACATGGGCCCCTGTCAGCCTTTGAGGTCTTCTGCCCTTGCCGGACCTGGATGCAGCCTGGCTGTGCCCGGCCAGCTTTCCTGCTGAGTCACCGGTCCCCGCAGTGAGGTGGGCCCACCTGACCTGGTGTAGAAATTAGACGTGTGTTTTCTCTTGCAGGAGCTGCTTATCTGTCTTCATGTTGAAATGTTCATTTTCCTTTTCTTTGTCCTTCTGGAGCACAGACCTGTGGAAGAATAAAGACGAGTCCTTGAACTTCCCCCAGGCCTACGATCCGGAAATGGTCAAAGAGGAGAAACGGAAGGAGCTGGAGGCAGAGATCCGAGTTCAGGTAGAGCCACACTGCTGGGATGCTGACACCACGCCATCCCAGCAGCACCCAGTGCTGGGTTCTCCTCCTGACCGACCCGGAACCCAGGACACCCGGGGCCCCGCAAAGTCACCTGAAAGAGGTGTGTTTTGTATTCGCCCAGGTAGATGAGCTGATGAGACAGGAGCTAAAAAACATCAAACTGGCTGTGAACAGAGAAAAGGAACTTCCGGAAAGAACAGCAAAGAAGAAAGGAGGTAAAAATGTGAGTAGTGAATGAGTGTGGGGAGGGATGAGGCCGGGGGCAGATTCCAGCCGTGACAAGGAGCCCCTTTCCCAGGCTCCAGCGGCGGGGCCAGGATGCTGCCCGGCCCCCCTGGCTGTCCCCTCTGCTTCACAGGGGAACACGCCTTCCCTCCCTGAATCGGCCTTGTTTCACCGCTGAGCCCTCGGGTCGTGGGGATCAAGTCATCCATCCCCTCCCCATGGTGGATTCTGATTGCCCTGGTGTAAGATGTCTGTATCATCCCATTGGTGTGAAAAACGCCGGAAGTCATGAATAAATGAATGCAATCTTTGCCCCGAGCCCTCAGGAAGGTGTATTTGTGGTTAGCGTGTTGGGTGTGAGTGTTGGGTGTGAGCATCGAAAGCTCAGAGCCTCGGGCCAGGGGGGGAGGCACTGAGAACAAGATCTTCAGCTGGTGCGCTGAAATGTACATAAGCTTAAATGAGCAACATTGGAGATGGAAGAGTAATAGCTTGCTTCTTTTTATGTGTTTAAAGTGGTAAGCATCCCCCTTTGAAAATACTATAAAAGGTTTAAATGTGTCCTATTTATTAACAGTAAATATATGATTAATTAATAAAATAACTTATGAAAATGTACTATCGACTTATAACACTCTTTTCTAACTTATATGATGATCGGAGGGGAGCTAGAGGAGCCAGGCACATGCCTGCCATGCCCACCCGTCTCTCCCTGTAGGTAGATCTGGGAGGGTGGGGGGGCCAATGGCAATGAGCAGCTTCTTGGGGTCGGGGGCAGATCAGATGAATTGCATTTTAAATTGCCACGGATCCTTCTCACAGTGGTGTGGAGTAACCAGTTGGATCCTAATAAGTAAAGTTCCTTCCTAGGGCCCTGTGAGGTCATAGAAAAAAAATACATATTGGTCTCTGCCTGTTTGTGTAAAAGAACTTCCAGAACGCTTGTAAATTTCTGAGTGAGAGGAACACTTGGAACACCTTGTTCTGATGGGCCGCCCTGGGCAGGCACCTGGAGGGTTTGGGATGGGAGGTGGTCCCCAGGAAGAGCGTCCATGACGAGAAGCCTGGAACTCTCAGCCCCACCTCCATTCTCTGGCGGAGGGAGACTGGCCGGAAAAGGAGAGGATCATTGACCATCCCAACGTGTAGAGGCCTCCATAAAAACCCCAGTGTTCAGGATGGTGAACAAATCACATGCCAGGGGCATGATACACCCCAACTTAACCGGGATTCTGAACTGAGGACTCTCCCAGACCTCGCCCCGTGTATCTCTCCACCTGGCTATTGGTCTGTGTCCTTCACAATACCCTTTAATAGACATGTGTCCCTGATTTTGTGAGCCGTTCCAACAAATTAATGGAACCCGAGCAGGGCATGTGATGCTGACACCACGCCATCCCAGCAGCACCACTGGGTGCTGCTGGGATGGCGTGGAACCCAAGCAGGGCATGTGAGAAGCTCAGCGTTATAGCCGGTGGGTCTGCAGCATTCTCACCAAGCAACCTCGTAAAAAGTTATTATAGTTCCATGTTGATTTTCTGGCAAGAGGGACATCTACAGGGTCCATTTCCCTGGAGAATTCTATTTCTTATTGTAAATTAATCGATTTACATTCATCAGCTGGCAACCCTTTGATGACATCACTGGCCCTGCCTCTCAGGGCCCTCTCTCTCTCTCTCTCTCTCTCTCTCTCTCTCTCTCTCTCTCTCTTTCTCTTGTTCTTCTCTTGTTGTAGCATAAAATGTTTTAGGTTATCAGAATTCTGGAGAAGCCATGGGTATACCTTATTGTACATAAATTATACTGCAGTCAAAATAATGAGTGAATAAATGAGGAAATAGGGAGGAGAGCGTTAAGAAAGGGTCCGAGGTCAGTGCTGTGTGGCAGGGATCATGGGTCGCCTGAGCCTGAGAGAGAAGATGAAGCAGGAAAGGAGGAGAGAGGCCGGGCTGGAACACGGTACCTGTGCTGAGGCCCAGTAACCTGCTCCTGGGGCGGGGTGTTCTCCTCAGAATGGAGAGGCGATGGGCCTGTTATAAAGACCATGTTCCCCGCCTCCGCCACTGTCCCGAGTCTCTGAAGGCAGAGCCCTTTGGGAACCAGAGGTGGACAGTTGCCGGGCCCTGTGGGCTCCTGCTTTCAGACTGGATGCTAACAGAGGTGATTGGGCACCAAAGACACGCGTGGCTTGCTCACCTGCGTGCACGGCCCTCTCACGCTTTGTTGTACCCTGTGTCAGAGCCCAGAGGAACGGATATCACAACGCCAGGGCCTGATGGGAATGCGGCCCCGTGCGGATTCACGGTGCTGACCTCCCTTTCCGCCCACCCAGGAACGGGTCCACTGGGCAACGTGGGGTCTTCGGGGCCAGTTCCTACATTCACGGAGCCAGCCTCCTATCTGCGCCGCCAGAAACCAGCTTCCTTAGCTGATTTCTAGAGTTAATCTGCTTCCTTGTTTTTCCTAACCTGTTGGATATTTCCATTGTCTTCCAGAAAGATAAGGAGAAGAAAGGGAGAAAGGGGAAGGATAAAGACCTGACGGCTGACAGGTAAGGAAGGCCCTGTTTGGTTATAAAGCATGTGGAAGGGGGGTTGCGGGGGACACTCACAGGGGGATGGGGTGAACCTGAGGTCTCAGCCTCCATCTGGCAAAGGGTTCCCTGCTGGCTCCCCACACCCTATGGGTGTCACAGACACAGTGGGATCTCCGCACCCTGTTGTAGCACAAAACCTTTTGGGTGCATCAGGGAGATGGGCTTGAAAGGCACGTGGGAGTGAGAGGGAGAGGGAGAGGGAGAGAGAAAGGGAGAGGGAGAGGGCCATTGCCTCTGAGCTTATGTGACCTTTTTTACATTTTAAAATTCATGGAATTCTTAGAAATTGTTTAAACGATAGCATCCTGATCCAACTTTTGAGAAAATATGGAGACACTCTAAGAAATATCTGTCTCATCAAGTTAATGGAGACCTTAATCCAGTATTTTTATAATAGTTTAAGGCACTTTTGAAGTTGAAAATGTATTCTATAATAAAAGTCTATTTCACTGGCAATATTCAAATATAGGTTTGTGTTCTTAATATAGAGTTTTGATTATTTTAGAGAATCTTTAATTTCATGTTAATATTTTGTGCATGATATGTGCTTATATTAAATAAGGCATTCAAGCTAAACTGCTACAGTTGATATTTCCTTAACATAGGTCAGATAACATACTGTTATCCCAAATTCCATCACAATTAAAACCTCCTTCGTTCTCAGCTGAGGGCACACTGTTTTAAATCTATTTGGTGGAATAAAATTCCAGTCAATCAAAGGCTGGGGTCATTGGATTAACATCCATCCCACTGGTATTTGGCTTGAATCTGATACTCTGAAGTCTTTAACCTGGATCCATGCTAACCTGGGTAGAGCAGCCATGGAGCTGTTCACATATCGTCACATTTACAGCTCCTCTATCCAAAGAAAGAGTAAGGCCTGTGGGAAAGAAAAGGGAAAAGACAAAACACCTCCAAGGATTATGCCAAACAATATTTGAACTTGACCTATCTGAATTCCTGCAAGTCAGGCCCCAGTTAATTTCACTGGGGAGTCTCATTCATCAAGGGCATAGTACCTCCATGTTTTCCCTCAATTAGTGTAAATTATCCGTGTGCTGGCTGTCTGCCCAAGGACCTCTTAGGGAAGTGGTTTTGACATCTCTAAACACTAAGGAAAAGTAGAATATCCTCCTGAAAGATCATCACACTCAGAACTTTAGACTGGAATCATTTCCCCTCTAAGTCTTTTGTTCTTTATACGTATTTCCTGTAAACTATTATGCTATTGGCTTCAAAGGAAACATCAGTTTTGTGGAGGATTAACGATCTACCCCGGCTTGCCGATGCTAACTGAATATATGATTATGGTCCATTTTGTTACTATTTGGGGGTAATTTCTAATTCACATTTGTGCCATCACGATGACCGATAGAAGGACAGACAGCAGGAGTTATAGCTGGTCCCAGATACCATTCGTATTCCTGGAAAACATCTGCTATATCCATGGATGTGTGAACGTATTGTTTTTTAAAAAGTCTAATTTATCCCAAAGTTGTAGAAATGCCTCAAAAACCCACTTATTTGCACATATACAAACGTCCTTTGAAAGAGATGTGGTTAAAGTTCTCTGCAGATGTGATGATTAGTGGAAGTACTGCTTCCTCTGCGTTTGTGCTCATGAAACCGACAGTCTGCTCCCTTCTCAGAACCATCGAGTCTCTGTACAAGGAACTGGTGGAAGAAGGGCTCCTCATCCCGACCCTGAAAGTCAACCTCTCCGACTACATGGGTAAAGTGCACGGTGCGAAATGCACGCATGCGGCCGCTAGGTCATCCCTTGGGTGTTGAGTCCCAAGACCGGAAAGTGTGTTCCATTTGTGTGTTTGTCCAACTCCCGACCTGGCCCACTGTGGCTCACAGTGTTTGTTGGATTTGAATTGATTTGAATTCCCTCCGCTGTGAACTCATGGGTCCAGCTCTCGCCCCGGATGTGGCAGAGGCAGGTTTTCAAACCTAGTGGTGAGGATCCCAGGACATTATTTTTGGTAGAAGCTGAATCGAGGACGTGAGGACATGGAGACGCGTTCATGCGTTCATGGCTAAACAAGTGCTGAGGGGACAGCACCTGGTGCTTCCACACTCAGTCCTTCCGGGAGGACCCTTCCAGAGGGGCCACCGTAGCTGGAGTCAGGAGGAAGATGGGGGGACATTTGCCATCACCAGTTCAACAACTGTTTTTTTCTTAATTTTTAAAAAACGTGATGACCTGGAAACAAAGTAATAACTTAGACGCTTCCCAATCCCTCCCCCCTCCCCCCCCTCTGATGCAGACGTCACTTTCAGTGTCAGGTGTCCATAGCCAACAGGGAAATTCTCCTTCATAACCACTTAATATCTAGTTACTAATCCCTTTCACCGGCAGTCCCACGCCGTCCTGCAGACTGGTCTGCCTTTTTCAGTCCAAACTCCAGTCCAGGATCAGGGACATGCTGGTCCTCCCTTTTCAGTCTCCTTTCACTCCTTCAACCCAGGATAGTTTCCAGCATTTTCCAGTCTTTCACTGAATTGCCTTTTTAAACAGCCGGGAACTGTTTCGCAGACCGTCCTTCGACTGAATTGGTTTGATGTTTTTGTGAGACACGTGTAACAGGAAAGCTGCCCAGGTGACACTGTAACTTTCTCTGCAGTTCACATCCGGGACACCCAGAGACACTTTGTCCCTCCCTGGTGATAAGTGTAATCACTGGCCAATGAGCTGTTCCTCAGGCTTCCCCCTGCAAAGCTTCATGTTCCACTTTTTCACTAATGGATAATTGGGGGGGTGGCTACGTTGAGGCTAGAGATTCTGTTTCTTCCCGACTTTAAGATGTCTGCATCTACTGCAGAGTTCCGCTGCATCGGCTGTTGCCATGGTGGCTGTCAGGTGGCGGTGTTCTGTGTCTAGCACCCCTTCTACGTTTATTAGGTACTGTTTCCTCAAAAGTAAGACATCCCCTGAAAATAAGACCTACTTCCAGTTTTGCCTCTTGCTGTAATATAAGGCATCCCCCGCAAAATGAGACCTCCCCGATATAAGACCTCCCCCGAACATAAGGCCTCCCCGGAATATAAGGCCCCCGAAGCTACCGTAAGGCGTCTGACTCCTGATTTAAAGAGACCTTGCACTGCCTGAAAAGCTCCGGCTGCGCTGTGGCCAATCAGTGAGCTGGTTTGTGATGACAACTACTACCATACCATATACAGGTAATAAATATCCTCTTTTTTTTTTTCAACAATAAGTGTGTACCATATTCTTCTTCATGGAAAAATAAGATATCCCCTGAAAATAAGACCTAGCGCATCTTTGAGAGCAAAAATTAATATAAGACACTGTCTTATTTTCGGGGAAACAGGGTAGGTACTGTTCTTCTAGGAAGAAACCTCCTTGTAAAGTTATGGTATCTGTGTAGACACATGGATTCTCTCTCTTTTAAATAGTATTATAATTCAATTTCGTCTTATTCATTCTTATGTTTCCAGTGGCCCCGTGTGGGTCTGTGGGAGCAAGGAGGCTGATGTTGCCCTTTGATTTAAAAAAATTTTTTTTAAATGATCACTTCAATCCCCTTGAAAGAAAGTCACATTTTCTTCCTGAGGCCATGAAGGAGCCTCCATAGCTCCTAATAGTGTAAGAATTTTACCAGGGTATATTGAAATATGTGTTGGGTTTCTGTTTATGTTGCGTGTTTCTTGTTCAAGTACTGTAGGGGTTTTTGCCAGACTCTCTTGCTTATGTTAATTCCATGCCTATGAAAAAAATGACATTTTTAAAATAATTTTAATTGATTTCAGAGAGGGACAGAGAGAGGTAGAACATCAATGATGAGAGAGAATCATTGATCAGCTACCTCCTGCACCCCCAATACTTGGGACCAAGCCCACAACCTGGGCATGTGCTCCTGACTGAAATTAAACCCTGGGATGCTTCAGTCTGCAGGCCTGACACTCTATCCACTGAGCCAAACCATCTAGGGGGAAAAAATGATATTTTTACCAGAACTCTGGACTTGAGGTTGGAATCTCTGAGTCTTCTCCTCCATGCCTGCTTCCTCCTTCACATCACATCTGTTTTGTTCTCTACTGAATTCCTAGCATTTGGTACAGTACCTGGCACATGGTAGAGTCTCAGGATAGTGGACCTGTTTCTCATCCTCTTATTAATTTCTTGCCTGCTAGACTTTTTCACTGATCTCTATCCACTTCCAGGCAGCATCCTTCAGATGCCTAAGGCCTCTGGGGAGTAGCCGCCAATGAAAATGACCCAGTGTGACGAAGTTCTTCAAATTGTCATCAGGGCTGTCTTCCTGTGGCCTTTCCACATTTCCTTACTTTTATTCCAATTGAGACTCTTAGCTTGAAAGATGGCAGAAGATCTTCCCTAATCCCCTCATAAAAATAGACACGGCAACTGGATCACAAAAATAAAAACTTGTGCACAACATTGACACTAAAACTCAATGCCAAGGTTTCCCCTCAGATCTCAAAGTACAAGCCATCGGGGACAGGGAACAGAAGGACTCCAAATAAACGGCAAGCACTCACTGAAACACACAGCAGGAGTGGGGAGGGCTTTGCCCACCTCAATAGCAGATGAGTGCAAAGAGGTAAAATAGGTGAGTACACGGCGGGTAGAGCAAGCATGTCAAACTCACAGCCCACATGCCTCATTTATTTGGCACATGTTAGCCTTTGAGTTTGACATGCTTGGGCTAGAGCAATCCAGCCTCTATTCACTCTGTACTTGGTATGTTTGTTAGAATATCTTTAAAAGTGACCTACCACAGCTCCCTTCCAATATGGCCTTATACTGATAAGAAACTCTTGGGACTAGAATACAATTGAACAGAACCAGGCCAATAGATATAAAAGAGAAAGTCCAGAAAATTTGGGGGAGGAGCACAGGACAAGGACATCTGAAAAAGCAAGTCCCCTTACTTCTATCACAAATGAAAACAGCAGAAAAGCAGGCTCTGTGAAACATTAAAAGCTCCCCTGAGCTCTCTTTTAATCGTATATTTAAACAATGAAAAATGTTCACAATAAAAGCTTATGCAACCTTTCTATAACAAAGAAAGAATAGAAACAAATTTATATCACAAAAAGACAGATCGATAAAGTAGACTTATCTGGCACCTACTCTTTCAAACCAGGTGAATGTAGAAATTTAAAAAATTATAGATGATATGTAAGAATGTATAAAATAGAAATAAAAAAACTGAGAAATGAGTTGACAAAACTCAAGGAATATTAATGATAAGGGGAACATTTTTTTTAGAAAAAATAGTAAATTATAATGGATAAAGTCAGCAAATAATGCTTTAAGAGAAATAAAGTGTGAAAGACAAAAAATGTTTTGAAAATTGGAAATGAAGAGCAAGATTAAAAGGGTTCAAAAGAAAGTAACAAATACTATAGATAGGCAAAGAAGATCTAACATATGGATAATGAAAAAGAAAGCTAGAATGAAGGAACAGAACAAATGCCAAGAGTTATTATTCATGAAAAGCTTCCTACAACAGAAATCCAAACCACATAGTGAAGTATCTCACTGTGTACCTGAGAATATCAACTCCAATTGACCAACACCAAGACATTCTAACAGAAGTACCAGGCTCACAGTTCTGGAGGCCAAGATCAAGGTGTCGGCAGGGTTGGTTCCTTCTGCAGATGCTGAGGCAGAACCGGCTCCTGTGCTGCAGCCCCCTCCTCTCTCCTGCTGCCTGGCCCCATCGGTCCTCCAGTCTGGATGCCCCACTGCCCCTGTGCTCCGCAGCCTGAATGACCCCATCAGCCCATCCATCTCTCCTCTGGTCCTGCTGATGAGCTGGCAGCCCTTGGTGTTGCTTGGCTTCTGCTGTATCATCTGATCTCTGTGGCCCTCCTCATGTAGCCTTCTCCTGTCTGATAAACCAGTCAGATTGGATTAGGACCCACCTTCCTGACCTCAATTACCTAGTTACACCTGCAACCACCCTACTTCCAAATGAGATGACCTTTGAGGTGCTGAGGGTAGGACTTCAACCTAGAAAGGTTAAGGGACACAATTTAACTCATCTTAGAGTCCCTGTTTCTCCTCCTTCCATGGCACTAGATCTCCTTTCCCTTTTCATGCCCTCTACTTCAAGTACCTCCTCACCTCCATTTCCTTCTCCTCCCCCTGGAGGAGCTGGCATCTGAGTCCTGGATGAGCAGGTGACATAAACATGTGGGTCCCATGCTGGGTGACTGCAAACGTGGTCATATACTTTCAGAATGCATCTCATCACTTGGCAGACGGCCCCAACTCGTTGTGTCCTCCACTCTGTCAGAACCCACAGCCGCTCATTCAGCCTCAATGAATTATCTATCTAAATGAAACCTTATTATGCTAGAAAACATGGTGATTGGATATTAGTGTGGATTTACTTAAGCAGGGACATGGGGGTCACTTTCACGTCACCTCTCATGTCTTGTTTACAGAATGAGAACTGGACTTAACACTGGCTGCAGGCTCTCTCCCAATCCCAGTGGCGGCTAAATTAACCACAGTTCTGTTTATTACCGGCTCATAAAAGGCACGGGGTCAGAAGCAGAAACTCTCGTTATTGCTCATCTCTCTCTCACCAGCACACCCGTCCTTGTGTCTTGACCAAGGATTTTATTTCTTCATGTGGAGGCTTTGCGATGCTGCCCTCCACAACAAAATAGCAAGCGTCACCTGGTGTATGACTCCATTCTCTCAGCAATAGAAAATGCTTTAAAAGTTTTGATATTTTCAATATTTCATATGCACACAAGCACATGTTTTCAGTATTGTTCTATACACACATAATGTATACTTGTCATACATATATAATATTGAAAGCTAGGCTTGATATAAACTTGGTACAGAAAGACTCAGAGGAAATGATCATGTCCTGTTTTTACTTCAGGTTCCGCTACAAATCAAAGCTCTTCGAGCATGTGAGGGTCCGTCCTCCACAAATGAGACCGCCAAGCTCATTTTCGTGGTGACCTTCTCTAGATTAGTTGGAAAATAACACTTCAGATTTATGACTCGTCACAATTAAGCCCTTTCATGCCTTCTAATTAAACCTGTAAAGATTTATTTCGATCTATTCCTTTGGCAGTCCTTTAAAAATGTAAATGCATATCACCCTCAAAAAGAGATGTTTCTATTTATCCTCAGTTAAGACTCATGTCCTTCCTTCCAAATGAGTGTGTTTCAGAGTCAGATTTGCACCGCTCTAGTATGGATTTCACCTGACGATCTGTGTGTGCAGACATCAGGATCTCCTGGGATATAAATTAAACAAAACCTGCATCTTTTAGTCTCCTGTGTACATTCCTCATTTTAGAGCGTTGTTCCTTTTCACAAGCCCAACATTCAAAGTTTTTGTGTTGTTTTTTTTTTTGTGTTTTTTTTTTTGTGTTTTTTTTTTAGTATGAAGAGGTTAGTGTCACAGTCAACACACAGCTCAGTTACTACCCCAGTGTGCTTTTGCGGCTGGACAGTTCTTCGAGCCTTTCTCTGGGAAAACATGTCTTTCAGACTGGCCTTCCATTGTGGATTGTATTTGCTTAGAAACGTTAGATTTGCATCAAGTGCTAAAATCACCAGGTCAGACCAGCAGTTCCTGGGAGCTCATTTGTCCTCTGTTTCTTTTCCCAGGTGAGTACAGCTACCTGGGGTCCACTCTTCGCCGGGTCTCCATAGAGCCCATGCCTTCCCTCCTGGATGTCAGACAGCTCATCGCACTGTATGGGGTCCTGCCACTAGGTAAAGACCCCACAAGCCTGTTGGGACTATTCTAGAGGCCGACGCACCACCTGCTGGCTTTGACCATGTCTCCCGTTGTCATCACCGTGCACTGAGGCTTAACTCTTCCTCCTGAGTTCTGAGTGATGGTGTATCCCAGGGCACCCTGAAAGGCACTCTGGGAAGATCTTGTGGGTGATCCTCTGGGGAGATAACAGCCAAAGCAGGCACCTGCAATTAAAGTGCCTCGGATTAGGCAAGGGGCCTACGTTCCATTTGCCTTATACACAGGCTTCTGTGACTAGGTACTTAAAAGAGCTGGTCACAGTGTGTTGCATGAATCCAAGGGATGAGGCTCTGCCTGGGTTCACTGCTGAGTGGAACTCAGTCACAGCTGTTCAGACACAGGGACCTGAGTTCTACAATGTGTGCAGAGGTATCAGAAAGGCAGGGGTCTCTGTGACAGAAAGCTATTCTGCTGCTGCTGCTGTTCACTGCTGTTTTTTTTTTTTTTAACTTTAATATGTGTATGGCCTGAGTTGATGGGAGGCTGTTCTCCCACCACCACTCTGAAATAGAGATCATTTCTTGATTGTTTAATTTGTTAACTAGAAGCCTGGTGCATGGATTTGTGCACCAGTGGGGTCCCTCGGCCTGGCCTGCAGCTCTCCGACATCCCCTGAGGGGGTCCCAGATTGGGATTGAGAAATGGTGCAGGCCAGGCCGAGGGACCCCACCATTGCACCATTGGGTCTGGGGAGGGACCATGGGAGAGCTCCAGGGAGTATTCAGTCCATCTCACCCAGTCCCCATTGGCCAGACCCCAGCAACAAGCTAACCTACCAGTCAGAGCATCTGCCCCCAGTGCGTGTCATAGCTACTGGTGAAATGGTTGAACGGTCACTTAGGCATATGCGTGTCATAGCTACTGGTGAAATGGTTGAACGGTCACTTAGGCATATATATATATATAACACACACACACACACACACACACACACACACACACACACTAGAGGCCTGGTGCATGAAATCCGTACACGGTGCGGGGGAGTGTCCCTTAGCCCAGCCTGCACCCTTTCCAATCTGGGATCCCTCTCACAATCCAGGACTGCTGGTTCCTAACTGTTTGCCTGTCTGCCTTCCTGATGGCCCCTGACCACTTCTTCCTGCCAGCCTGATCACCCCCTAACCACTCCCCTGACAGCCTGATTGATACCTAACTGCCCTCCCTCACAAGGCCTGGGTGCCCCCCAACTGCCCTCCCTTGCAGGCCTGGTCCCTTTCAACTGCCCTCCCCTGCTGGCCTGATCGTCCACAACTGCCCTCCCTTGCAGACCTGGTCCCTCCCAACTGCCTTCCCCTATTTGCCATCTTGTGGCAGCCATCTTGTGTCCACATGGGGGCAGTCATCTTTGACCACATGGGGGCAGCCATCTTGTGTGTTGGAGTGATGGTCAATTTGCATATTATTCTTTATATTATAGATATAGATATAGATATCTTATTGATTTCTGAGAGGAAGAGAGTGGATAAAAGAGAGAAACATCTATGATGAGGGAGAATCATGGATTGGCTGACTCCTGCATACCCCCTACCAAGGATCGATCCTGCAATCTGGCATGTGCCCTGCAGGATCAGTGATACTCTACAATTGGACAGTGATACTCTAGGTTGACACTCAACCACTGAACCACATTGGCCAGGCAGTTTGCTTTGAAATGAAATAAAAGTGGTTTGAACACTTAGAATATTGTACTACTTTGACTTTAGTTAGAACTTAAACCTATTGGCAAGAAATAGTGCACCCCTCTTTTAACTGAATGTCAGAAGTAGTAAATGGAATTTGGGGTTGACACAGATAAAATACGTACATATAACGTAAACAAGTAGACAATACCTGGGATCAACACAGTAAGGACATAGTATCTGTGGGTCCTTGTAAGTTAGATAAATACGTTAGTCCTCAGACACCATCACAGTGTCGTGGAAGGCCCTGGAGCTGAGAGACCAGGAGCTGGCAGGCTTTTAAGGAAGCTCCTAACAAAGGGGACCAGGGTATGTTTACATCCTCGGCTCCTGATACAGGTGACAAGCATTGTCAGTGAGGAACTGATGCCCCGTCAGGCCGCTGACCTCACCGGGCCCAAGGCTGCCCTATGGCTTTCTCATGACGGGTGTGTGCATGCATAACCAAGGCCACAGAGAAATGTGTTCATGTCTGCCTCCCTAGCACTTCATCTAAATTCCAGCATCTAAAATAGTGTCAAGTCACAAAAAGGAATGTTTGTTGGCCCAGATCCTTCAGGTCACCACTGTCAGGATTGACCAACCCGGCCACTGGGCAGAGGGCACTGAGGACCCAGGTCGAGGCCACAGTCCACACCTGGCCTCCAGCACCCGCTCTGGTGGCCTCCAGACAGGGAGGGCTCCTGGGACCAAGTCTGAGCTTACAGCCTCCCACTCAGGACACATCCACCCTCCCTCCTGGAAATGTCACCTTCCCAGAGCAGGAGGGGACGAGGAGGGGAGTAGGGTGCTCTCAGAGCAGGAGCAGCCGGCACAGCCTGCGGAAGTTTTACAGGAATTGAGTCGCTTTCCAGCAGGAGACTCAGGTGGCCGTGGCGGTGGACCTGCTTTTCCAGTCTGGCCGCCAGGAGTTCAGCGTCAGGAAGCAGCAGAGCTGGCTCAGCATGTGGAACACTGGCCCCGTTCTCCAATCCTCCGAAAACTGAAAAGCCTGGAAATTCACTCTGCCTCTCTATTATTTTCCGTATTTTTTTTAAATTGCCACTGAAAGTTGAGATAGGCAGGAGGACCCATGGACACTGTGGCAGGTGTATCCCTGCCCTTCTCCCGGCCAGTCAGCAGTTCTGAGGTCAGCGAGGCCCCAGGTGCAAAACCCTTCCCGGACCCCCTCCTTCCCTCTCTGAGCAACCTTGGTGCCCACCCCTTCCTCCTGGAAAATCCGTGTCCTGGAGTGAGTGCACACCTCCTCCTAGGTCTTCCATACCCTGCCCCCTCCCTCCCTCAGCACTCTTCCTCCACGCCTCCCAGGACTTCTCCCAGAACCACTCCTACCGCCCCTCAGCCAGCACCTTTGGCTAACCTGCAACCCCGACCACCTTCCAGGGCCCCTGCAGCTGGCATCCGTCTCCCTCCCCACCTCTTCGCTGCCCTATCACGGCACCAGTCAGAATTATCCACTGCTCCCCCAGTACCCACCTGACTCCCCACGCCAGGCCTTTCTCCCCATCACTCGGAATTTTCCCAGCTGTCCCTCACTACAAGTTCCAGTTCTACCTGTGATTCAAAGGCCAGCTCAGATGCCACCTCCTCCTGGAAGTCCACCTGAGCCACCCCATCCAGCCACCCCCAAGTTAAATGTTGTTTCTTTGAACTTTCTGTGGTTCTCAGGGATCTTAGCACTCTTTGCCTTCCATTCTAGTCATGTCCACTCAGCTTTAATACGTTTTTTTTAATAGCAATTTCTGACTCTCTTCACATTGGAACTCCACGGGCTGCCAGCTAGCACCAGGGTTCAACCAGCCCTCAATGCCCAGCTGCTAAGAAGACCCCACGAATGGGCACACTCTCCTGTGGTGGAAAGCAGGGTCTCCACCCCTCACACAGATAAAGCATGCCTGTTTCATATCCTTTTAAAGAGAGCTTCTCAAAACGACACCCTAGTTTATGTGGAGTATGTTAGGTAACCACAAAAATTGTCTTAATGAGCTGGTACACTCACAATACCTTTTCAATTACATGAAAAAACGAAAAAAGGAACATTATAATACTGATACATTTATAGCTGCTCAGAAGGTGCCCAGTGGTTGAGCAAAAGCAAACCAGAGTGACAGCTGTCGGCAAAACAGCCCTCCCCGGACGCAGATCCGCTCACCATGGAAGTCACTACTCAGTGCCCGGGCCCTCCCCTGGCACTTAGGACAGTGGGAGATACTCAAGTCAGTGCTGTCTGGGCTCGCAGGAGGTGGACAGTGTGATGAGAGCTTGAGGCACGGATGGACCTCTGAGTGATGGCACGATACTTTGGCAGGTGGGAAACCAGGCAGAAGGAAGAAGTCTGGCTCTGACCACAGCATCCTTGGTTCCCCCTTGGTCTCCTCAGAATCACTAACAGACACTCGAATCACTGAGGGACACTCATCAGTCCTCCCTCCATCCATCCCTCACCCATCCCCACATCCTCTTCCCAAGCTTCCAAAGGACGCCATACTGTTGCTGACAAGCAGGGGAACCCCATCCCCTGAAAAAATGCCGGATACACGTTATTGCAACAGAACATTCTTTAAAATTATGAGTTTTGGGGGAAGTAGGATGAGGGATGGAGAAGAAACCACGTGTCGAATACCGAAGGAGACCCTATGGCTCCACCTCGACTACAAATCCAAATGTCTCGGATGCAGCAGAGGTGGAAATGCTGTGGGCGCAGTCATCACAGTCACAAAAACCGGGATCGTGTGTGGGGCCGTGGCCGTGAGGAAGCCTAGTCTGAGAGCCTCTGGCTTTCTGGCGGGATTTAGAGCTCGGGCCTCTGTCTCTTGCAGGTTCCCCGGAGGTGCACCAGAACGCACCTTTGGTGAAGTCGCTGCTGCTGACCGGGCCATCGGGGGTCGGGAAGAAAATGCTGGTCCACGCCATCTGCAACGAGACGGGCGCCAACCTCTTCAACTTGTCGCCGGAGAACATTGCCGGGAAGTACCCGGGGAAAAACGGCCTGCAGATGATGATACACGTGGTCCTCAAGGTACTCATGGCGCTTCTCATTTCTCGGGCTCCCTTTCTCCCTGTAGTTTGTCCCCTTAAACCGACTAGCACGGGCCCTGGCAGGTCATTTCCTCAGGTTGACATGAACATCCCTCTCCAACGTCTCTCCTGCATCCTTCTGCACATTTCTTAGTTATTGCACCTGGCTGGGCATCCAACCATTAGCAGCAGCGTTTTCCTTTGCATGAACACTCCACTGTGCCCCAGGTCGCCTCCTTGTGCCACAGGAACCCTCTCTGAAATGCTCGCACCTCTGGTTGGAAATTAAATCCACCGTTTCTTTTTTCAGCCCACCTCCCTCCAGTAATGGCATCTACATTTGCATTTGGGGTCTTTTCTCAAACGCATGAGTTGCCAAGTCCAGTACCTTCTGAACATCAGCTCCTCACACGGGTAGTAAGGGGAGCCCGCGGAAGCCAAGCCAACCACAGTAATGTCCATGCTCAGTTACATCGTAAGCCAGTGGGTAGGGAAGCTTCCCTGAGCTACCCCCACCTAGCCACCCAGCACCCACTAGAACAGCGGTCGCCATCCGGTGGTCTGTGGACCACTGGTGGTCCATGAGGTCCGAAAGGTTGGCGACCACTGCACTAGAAGGTCCATGCACCGCCCAGTCCTGCGATCTTAGATGAGCTCTGCCCCGCCCTGAGCCTCCATTCCATCATCCTGCAATGAATGAGCCGCAACACACGGTAGGAGGTGCTCTGCCAGCCCTGAAAGCGATGATTCTCTGATATAGTTTGTCTGTAGATGATGGTGATAGGTAGGTAGGTAGAGAGATAATTGTTAGAGTGGCAGGTGATAAATGATAAATAGATGATTTGGTAGATAAACAACATATATAAGACAAGGATTACCAAGTTTTAAAGCCCTTTGATATACAATACTTACATATGATATTGAAACTTCACAGAATTTCATTTTTATTTGGTTGAATAGCTCAAGTTTAACTTAAAAGGCTGTTCAGTGCCTTTTTAGTGGCTAGAATAAGGCAGCTTTACTATATCGATGCAGATGTGTGGCATTGTACTGGGGCCAGATGTTGGCTGTGTATCAGTGTTCGAGGGGCCCTAAGGCAATGGTTATCAACAGTGGCTCACAGGAACAGTTCCTTCTGCCTGTCATCCCAGTGGCCACAGTGAGGAAGTGAGGGCAGTGGGGTTTCCTCCCTTGGCCACATGGACCCAACCCTGTGGCGAGGTAGTAGGGTGTTCCTGTCTCTCCTCTCCTTTGCTGGTCCAGAAGGCATCCGTGGAGAGAGAATTTGAAGAGCTAGGAGGCAGGAGAAGAGGAAGGTGGGTAGGGAGTTAGGAAAGATCATTGAGTTATTTAACAGAGCACCTCGAACAAGGTAGGTGTTCCACATCTTTGTATTGTTATATGAGGGGGTTCATCCTTATCCCCATTTTACAGAGAGAGAAACTGGGGTTCTGAGAGCTGACGCACCTTGTCCAAGGCGACCAAGGTCAAGTGGCCAAGGTCAAGGGCTGGGATTCACACCCCTGTCCTTCTTTAGCTCCTGCACTATTTTTTATCAAGGTAAAATTTACATGCAGTAAAATGCACAGATCTTCAGTATGCTTTTTAAGTGTGAGCTTTGAAAAATATACGCAGCTATGTAACCATCATTTTCTTGTGTTCTCAGGCTCCTTGTGTGACTTATTTTTTTTTTTAATGTTCAAGTAATTTAACAGTTTTCATGGGACTGTTGGTCTTGTGATTTGTTAGAGTTCTTTATATAGTCTGGATACAAGTTCTTTGTTGGACAAAACATACTGCAAATTTTCTCTGTGATTTGCTTTTTCGATTTCTCATTTTTCTTGTTATTTGTCCTGTCAACTCTGAAAGAGGGTGTTAAAGCTCCATCTAGAATTGTAGGATTCTCTATCTCTCCCTATAGCTGTCAGGTTTTGACCCATGGATGTTGTAGCCCTGTCATGAGAGGCGCCACATTCAGAACTATTCTGTCCTCCAAATCAGTTATTTCATTGTCTTTAGTAACACTCCTTGTCTTAAAATACACCTGGTCTGATCTGAACAGAGCCTCATCAGCTTCCTTGACCCCCTTTTATTTTCAATATCTTTATAGTGAAAATGCATTTCTTATGGGTATGGTTGAGTCTTGCTTTCTTATTCAGTCTAACAGTACATACCATTTAATAGCATGTTTGCAGCATTTACATTAAATGCAGTTATTCATCCAGTTGGGTTAGGGCTACCATTTTGCTGTTTGTTCTCCATTTATCCCATTTCCCTTTTTTCTCTCTCTCTCTCTCTCTCTCTCTCTCTCTCTTTCTTTCTTTCTCTCTCTTTTCTTTTTCCTGCCTTCTTTTGGGTAACGCAGTACTTTTTAGTATTTTATTTGAATTTCTCTGTTGTCTTTTTAGCAATGCCACTTTCTTATTTTTTTATTTTATTTTTCAATTACAGTGTACATTCAACATTATTTTGTGTTAGTTTCAGATATACAGCACAGTGGTTAAACAATCATATACTTTAGCAATACCTCTTTCTTATTTTTTAGTGATTGTTCTACAGATTATTTTAGCCATTTTTAATTTAGCACAGTCCACAAAGGGTGAATATTGTACTATTTTACATAAAATGTAAACCCTACAACAATATAATCCTGTATGTTTTTACCATATGTTTTATATCTAGAAATGTTATAACACTACCATAGGGTGTTACTATTTTTGCATTAGTCATTTGTCTTTTAAAGAATTCAAGAGGGAAAAATCAGTATTTTACCCTTAGTCACATATTTCCCAGTACTCTATTCTGGTATGTTGATACAACTTTCCATTTGTTGTAATTTTCTTTGTAGCTGCAAAACTTCCTTTCATATTTATTTTAGTGCAGGTCTTCTGGAAAGTTAGTTTTCATTTTATTTTTCAAAATATCTTTATATTACCTCCATTGGTTGAAGGGTAGTTTTGCTAGATATAGAATTCTGGGCTGACATATGTTTTCCTCAGCCCTTTAAAGATTTTATTCCATGGTCTGAGGCACAGAGCATTTAAGTCATTTTCCTAGGTTACTGTGTTGCTACATGAGCCCACAGTCTGCACTCAGAGCCTCCAGGTTGAACAAGTGCCTCATCCAGCCTCTCACTGAAGTACAATTAAACCTGTGTCCTCAAACTGACTAGATGGCTCAGTGCCCCCAGTGTCGTTCTAGGACAGAGCCCATGGCATGATCATGATGTCCCCATGCTCAGGAAATTGTTTCTGCTGTTGGCATCCAATAAGCTATGCTGGAATTTCTTAGAATCGTTGCAAACTGACATTATGCAGACCACAAAATGCTACGTGTCAAATTTTCAAAATGTGGAATGGCACACTTACCCAACGAGGCCACTCCATGTCAGGGTCCCTGGCACACACCTCATTAAGCTTCACCTCTGCTGTGTGTATAACTGATTAATGAAAGACCCAGAGGCCAGGTGTAGGAGTCATTCAATTACAAACCATGTGCCGTGAGGACACTGCCTCCCGGCGTGAGTGACAGACCAGCTATCTGCACTGTGGAGAGGTATTTGCTTTTAATTAAGCGAAGAAAGCTGGTAAATCTCTGCCAGGTGCTGTGCGTGCATTCCTGTGTCCCGTGAGCCATGGCCGGGGGGCTGAGGCTTGAGGGCATGGATCTGTGGCATCTGCTGGAGAAGGTGAAATAGCAGAAGGTCTGGCGACTCATCATGTCTTCTGGTAAAGAGCTTCTGTGACTGAATTAATCTCTGCAGAGCAGAAACGGCAACAGTGAGGAAGCCGTTCAGAAGGTCACTTTGGGCCGACAGCCTTGCTTCGCACCGGCACCCTGCACAGGTGAAAACACACTGGGAAGACAAGTCTCTGATTAGTTTCACAGCCACCGATTCAAATCCACTTTGTTTTCAGTATTTCTGGAGGGTTCCTTTATTTTACACACAATAGCTTTAATGGATTAATAAGCTGGGCTCCTTTAAGAAATGTGGTTACTGTTATTTAAAATTCTCTCTTTTGCTGAAGCTATCTGTGGAAAAGAATATACATCTCTTCAGTGGGAAAATATTAGAAATATTAGAAATATGTCATCTAAGCAGTTGAGAAATGTGATTAATAATATTTAATAAGTATTTCATGTACGAAAGGCAAGGCCATCACTCAACCAGCCTCGGCCTCTTTGGGTTTTCACAGCAGTAAATCGAGCAGGAAGGACTGACCTTGACCTCTGGCCAGGAGTCCAGCACACACTAAGGAGTTTGCACACACTCGCTTTTCATGGGACCAAATCCTTGATGGGGCAGGGATTAATGTTTCCATTTGCAAACAAGAAAACTAGCGCAGAGTGCTTAATTTGACCAAAAACTATGGTCCAAAGGAACGTAGGGGCTAGCATCTGGACTTAAGCCCAGGTCTGTTCCCACCGCCAATCCCTGGGCCTTAGCTGCCTCCGGGCACTGAAGGCTCCCTGAGCACTGCCCTGGGCGCTGTGCTCCTGTGACAGTCCTGGGTTAAAGTGTCAGCTGTGGGCATTTTAGCATGAGAGAGGAAGGAAGCCATGCGTCCTGTTGGCGCGCTCCACCAGGACCCCACTTCTTCCTGAGGCCCCTCGCCATCATTGCTCCCTTGCCCTCTAGGCCACCGCCCGGCAGTGGCCGGGGCAGACCAGTGGAGCCCAGGGAAAGGGGCTGGAGCAGGGACTTCTGGTCCTGTGTTTCGGACCTGGGAGGTGTTCTCTCTGCCCAGTGGTTCCTGTGTCCTCCTTGGGAGGAAGGGCTAAGGAAGCCCCCAAGCCAGTGTCGGATCCAGGCCACAAGGCCTGGGAGTCGGGACAAAGGGAGGCTAGGGTGCTGCTCCTGCCTCGGTGCCACCCCACCCCCACCCCCCAGCCTCCTCGCTGGGCTCTCGGCCAGCAGCCATGGCAGCACGCCAAGGGGTCTCGCCCAGATGTGCTGGTGTCAACCCTGGGCCAGGAAATCGGGCATGGAGACTTCTACTCCAGGCTAATAACCCAAACAAAGGTGGTGTTGCTATTCATGGATGAAGTTTTAAACACACACACACAGATGTGTAATAAATGTAATAAATGTGTTAGCCCTGCCTTTACAAGGTGAAATTCAATAAGGGCAAAGCAGAGACCTACACCTGACCCAAAAGCCAGAGCTGCCCGAGGGAGAGAGGAATTGCGGGGGGCAAAGGGGGAGTGTTGCCCGCTGTGGTGCAGCATCAGGTGTGAAAATAAAGGGGGGAAGGCTGGCAGCGCAGGTCCTGAGTGGGTCTACGGCCAGAAAGCCTGGTCACCTTGCACTGTGTCGTGCAGTTACAGGTTGAGTCAGGGGGCACATGGAGGCATCATACCTTGGGGTCTTTTTATACAGACATGATATCTTAGGGCAGTTTTAGGTTCACAGCAGAGTTGAGCAGCAGTACAGGATGGGCTCACAGGTGGTGGGTGCCTGGGACATGATCTCTCGGGCAGGCCTGGGAGAGCGCTCTGTGGGCTGTAAGTCACCATTGGTACTGGGTGCGTTCACTCCTGCTGTGTGCCAGGGTCGATGCCACAGGCATTAAAGAATTTTTAACCAATTTGGAAACACTCGAGGCAGGGGCAGCATCATGGCCTCCCTTTGTTCAGACTCACGGGGTCACGTGGCCTGGACCCAACACTGGCGTGCTGGCCTCCTTAACTGAGGCTAGCGGGTGCCGGGAGGCATTGAGTATGGCCTTCACACAGGCATGAACCCTGTGCTTCTCCACGTCAGCATCAGTGTGGGGAGGGGGCTGGGAAGGAGAGGAGTTCAGAAGAAAACCCATGCTGTGTGAGCCTGGTGCCTGTCACCCTCCACACACCTTCCCCTCCAATGCAGCCCAGGTATCAGCAATAGCACTAGCCTGTTCCTATTACTAGTCTAGTTCCCCGAGTCACAGCCATCCCAAGCCCCCTCCTCTCCTCAGCCTCGGTTTACCTTCTTTCCATACAGGGTCAGCCCAGCGAGCTGCTGGCTCTTAGTCATTTATAGTTTATCCCATCTGACACCCAGTCAGGACTTAATGGAACTCCCACAATCTCATAGAAGGTAATGCAGGAGAGGGAACTTTAAATATCATTTTAAAATCGTGAGAATTCTGAATGCCCCTCATATTAGTATTTAAAAAGAATCCCATGATGAGAAACCAAGATGGCGGCATAGATGAACACCTAAACTGCTGCCTTGCACAACAATTTCAAAACTACAGCTAAAAGACAGAACAGACATCATCCAGAACCACAGGAAAGTTGGCTGAGTGGAAATTCTACAACTAGAAGAAAAGAGAGGGGTTCATGGAGACTCAGAGAAGCTGCAAAAAGCTGAGGTACAGATACATGCGCATGAAGAAGATGGGTGGCAGAGTGCCTGGCTGGCTTCCTCTAGCGGGAGGGAAACTCCTGACTGCACTGAACCCCAGTTCTGACTGCACTGAACCCCAGTTCTGGGCAAGACTCATACGAGGGGAGCTTGGACTGTCATAAAAAGGGAGGAGTGCATGGAAACTTAAGGAAGCCGCGAAAGGCAGAGGTCTGGAGGCGTACTCAAGTGCGCACAGAGAGGACTGACTGCTGATTGTGCCACTGGCTTTCTCTAGGGGGAGGAAGACAGAACCTCCCAACTGCACTGAAATCCAGTTCTGACTGCACTTAACCCCAGTTTTGGGCGAGACCCTGGGGACTCGTAAGTTTTTTTCACGAATTTCCTAGAAAAGATGGATAAATTTAGCAAGACCCAAGAGGAGATGAAAAAGGACCAATTAGAAATTAAACATACACTGACTGAAATAAAAAATATTATAACAGAGACCTAACAGCAGACTAGAGGAATGCAAGAATCAAATCAAAGATTTGAAATACAAAGAAGCAGAAAACACTCCACTGGAAAAGAAAAAAGAATCCAAAAATGTGAAGATAGTGTAAGGAGCCTCTGGGACAACTTCAAGCGTACCAACATCAGAATTAGGGGGGTGCCAGAAGAAGAGAGAAAACCTATTTGAAGAAATAATGACTAAAAACTTCCCCCACCTGGTGAAAGAAATAGACTTATAAGTCCAGGAAGCACACAGAACGAATCCAAAGAGGATCACACCAAGACACATCATAATTAAAGTACCAAGAACAAAAGACAAAGAATTTAAAAGCAGCAAGAGAAAAACAGTTCATTACCTACAAGGGAGCACCCATATTATTGTCAGCTGATTTCTCAACAGAAACTATGCAGGCCAGATGAAATATTCAAAGTGATGAATGGCAAGGACCTACAACCAAGATTACTCTACCCAGCAAATCTATCATTCAGAATTGAAGGGCAGATAAAGAGCTTCATAGAGAAGAAAAAGCTAAAGGAGTTCATCAACACCAAACCAGTATTATATGAAATGCTGAAAGGTACTCTTTAAGACAAGGAAGAAGAAAAAGGTAAAAGATAAAAAATTATGAACAACAAATACATATCTATCAGCAAGTGAATCTAAAAATCAAGTGAATAAAAAATCTGATGAACAGAATAAACTGGTGAATATAATAGAATCAGGGGCATAGAAAGGGAGTGGACTGACAATTCTCAGGGGGAAAGGGGTGAGTGGGGTTCAAAGAGAGACTGGACAAAAATCATACACCTATGGATGAGGACAATGCAGGGGGGAAGGGTAACGGCAGAGGGAGTAGGGTTGGGAGCCGAGTGGAGGGGAGCTATAGGGGTAAAAAAAAAAAAGGAACAATTATAATAATCTGAACAAGAAAGATTTATTAAATAATAAAGAATCTCAGTGACTACAGTCCAAGAAAGTGAGCCCCCACTCCTACTTCCCGAATAGCAGCACCTCCCTGGTGGTGGCCTGTGCCCTGCCATTCCCATGCAGAGACAGAAAGCTCCACACTCTGCGAGCAATGACCATGTCTGCCTGGTCCCAGACATCCCTGCCTCCCACCACGGAGCCTGCCCCTCACAGATACTCAGCAGATATGTGTGGGATGGTGAGTGAGTGAGTGGGTGGGTGAGTGGATGGGTTAGTAGATGGATAGATAGGTGATTGGGTGGATGGATGAGTGAGTGGATGAGTAGATGGGTGGGTGAATGGATGGGTGAGTGGATGGGTAGATAGGTGGGTGGGTGGGTGGGTGAATGGATAGGTATGTGGGTGGGTGGATGGATAGGTGGGTGGGAGGATGGATGGGTGAGGAGATAGGTAGATGGGTGAGTGGATGGGTAGAGGAGTGGATGGGTGGGTGGGTGATGGGTGAATGGATGGGTAGGTGGGTGGGTAGGTGAGTGGATGGATAGATGGGTGGGCAGGTGGACAGTCAATCCTTCTCAGTTTAGTAAACTGATACACAACCACTTCTTCCAAAGAGTAGCCAGCTTCTTCCTAGGTTCTCCATGGCAAGCAAAATAGGACCCTTTTTGAAAGAACCTCCAAAGCGTCCAAGGGTTGTCTGGGCAGATCCTATTGACTGAACACCAACGGCTTTCATTGCTGAGCCATTGCATCTTGGGATCTCATTCTGATGCCCAGCATTGGGTAGTGTTGCTTTGGAGAACACAAAAGGTCAAACCCATAATACTGACACGGATGGAGAAGTCTTTGGTTCTTTAATTGAACTTTCCAGAATTGGGAAGGGCCCATGTTGGTAGAAATTGGTGTTTATCCCAGAATGGACACAAAACTGAAACCTGCGGTGTATTTGGTAGGACTGAAGAGCCCTCTAGTGGCAGTGGAAGTACAGGATCCCATGTAACTTCAGAAAAGTTCAATTATACATCAATTACATTTAATTGTCCATGACCTCAAACTATCTGTGGGTAATTTCAATGAAGCCTTGTCATTGCTAAATGAAAATTAAAAGAGCAAAGAAAGTCATTTGTCATTTAATAAATAGGTAAAGAGTTTTTTGTTGTTAATACTCATTGAGAGAAAAGTGGAAAAACAGACCCACATTCTTAGGGCTGGAGAATAAACCTCAGGCGGCAGGTTGGCGACATGTGTGGGAACGTGAAGAATGCATGAGCCCTCAGACCCAGCAGCACCACCAGGCTAAAAACAAGACCGCTTGTGCCCAAAGCGCTCTTCTCTAAGCACTGTTCGATTTATTTTTAAAATTCCTTTTATTGTTGTTGACAGTATTATAGATGTCTTTCTCCTCCCTCTTTTCCCCCCTCCACCAGCACTGTTTGATTTAATAAGAAGGGGAAACCATCCAAATGTTCAAAAACACAGAGTTAGGTCAATACATTATGGGGCAGCGTGTTAAAGTGATGTTGGACAAATACATTTTGTATTAAGTGAACAAGAATACAAAGCAGCGTAGGCAGGACCATCTTATTTTTGCAATCCAATGTCGGAAGAGTCTGTAAGGATGGGAGGCCGAGGGGATGACCCGTTCTCCGTGGAGAGGATGGTGGGTGGGTGACGGCAGTCTGAAAGTGCACTCTGAAGTTTTGACTAATGAATCCAGTTTTTGCAATCACAGTAAGAAAGGGCGGGGTTTCTGGCAGCTGTGTTTCCGAGCTGTCTGCCTGCTGCTTCTGCAGGCATCCCCTGTCCTTGCCTGAGTCAGCAGCCCTCGTCCCTCCCACATCCATCCTTGGACAAGGAAGATGAACCCTTCTCCCTCCAAGGTCACCTTCCTGGGGGAGGCTTCCTCCTGGGGGCCCAGTGTTCCATGCCTCTCCTCTCTGCCCAGCACCGAGCACTCACAGGCATCCTGCAGACAGCTCACCCCTGAGGAAGGTCAGGGAAACCAGGGCCTGCAGCTCAGAGGACACGGCAGTGGTGGTTTCAGAGCTCTGCTGCCGGGATGAATGCAAGGTGACGAGAGGATATGAGGGTAACCGGGTACTATGGAGCAGACACCTGCCTACCACGGGACGTGGCAGGGTGCTGTGGGTCAGGGTGCTGCCCGGGGGGGGAGGGTGCCAGGCAGACCCGGGTCTCACTTCGGGCTCCACCATGTCTCCAGTGCTTACCCCTCTCTCTGCCTCAGTGACCTCATCAGTGAGAGGGGACAAGGCGTGGACATGCTTGGCATGGCATGTGGCATGTGGCGAGTGAGGGGTGTCCCGGACATGGAGGCACAGGAAGCGTGGCATCGCCCACCGGCTCGGGGAGAGCAGGCAGTTCAGGGAGCAATCGATCACTTTCCCATTCAATGGAATGCTGTGGTCGGGATTTCAACCCCACTGTGAGCCGGGGGCTAGACATAAGACCCACGGCTTCGAGATTATCCCGAGCTACTAAGACTCCTGCGACCCCAGTCCAACCATGTGGCTCACTGTGTGAAAAGCAGAAAGAGGACAGTGTCGCTGAAATCCTTGCTACTCACATCTGCTGTTCCCATTAAGAAAAGCTGGACTGAGAGATAGAGCCTCACAAATAAAAACGGTGGAAAATGCAACACTCGCCAAATGGACATAGGAAAGAAGCGAGCACCAGTTAGCCTGAAACAGGAGACGAATGTTTATGTGAAAATTGCTTTTCCATGGGTTTCAGATCTAAAACTGATTCTTTTTTCAGAGGGACAGAAAAGAATAAGATGTTGCCTCTGTCATTATAAAGTGCCTTTTTTTCTGTGAAGCTTGAAGCCTTTCCCTCACTGTATCTCATTTTCTTCTTTTCCTTGGAGGCTGTGATTAGGGAAGCTTTACACACTCAGAATAGCTTCCAGGGAACAAGGGTCCCTGCGGGCTGCCCTTGGGGCACTGACTGGGACCCTGACCAGCGGGCAGGCCACCCTGGTAAGGAGCCGAGAGAATGAACAAATGAAGGAGCTGAAGGAGGTTAGGGACTGGGCAGGCTTTGGGGTTGTTGGATGTGGGGAGGCGAGGCAAGGTGGGTTCTCAGGTGTGTGGCTGGAGCACAGGAGGGGCCCGTGGTGTGGCCGCCATCAGCACCGACCCAGCCGCCAGCTGCAGGCCCTGCCTCCAGCTTCTGTCACTTTAAAGCCCTGTGACCTTGGACCGGTCACTTGACGTCTGAGCCTCAGCTTCCCCATCTGTAAACAGGGTTGGTAATACTGGTGCCTCTTTCACCGGGTAGCAGGGAGGGCGAAGGAGTTATTGCAGGAGGACATGTGGGGTTCATGCCGGCCCTGACCATGCATATGAGGCTATGTGCCACGTGTGTGGTCCAGGCCTGGGACACGGCTGCCCCAGAGCTGCCACTGTTTGCACAGCACAGGCCACGGCCTGGGGACTGGATTAAAACGTACAAAATTTGGAATTTTTAAACTCTCTGGCTCTGGATCTGAAAAATATCACCTAGAAAAGAGTGGTTGGCTAGTCCTGTTTCCTCTCACAATGTCCTGTGTGGGGGCCTGTGAACTTGGCCAGCCCAGTGGCGATGGGCACCGGGACCCCGAGAAACCCACCTGGTGTTTGAAAGTGCACGATCTGCTCCCCGTGGTCCATGGCGCCGGGAGACAGACTGGCCAGTGTTCCTGACTCTTTTTCCGTCGTTGATTAAACACCTGCCTTGGTCTAAAATCACACCTGCTGCCTTAATGATGCTTAAAGAAATATAAAAATAGGAGTGCGTCACACCACTCACTGGGGCTGCAGGCGGCTTTTATCTGTCGCCATTGAGCATAAAGCACAAATGGCTGCAAAAATACCCAGACGTTGCCATCACGGGGGCACTTGGAAGCAATGGTTGGGTGTGTGGCAGTTATTCACCAGCCAGAAAGCCCCAGCCCGCCTGGAGGGCACCTCAGCCACAGCGGTGCAGCCAAATGAGACGCGCCAATGGCATGCGGGGTCCTGGCGCTGAAACGGCTTTTCCCACCCTGAGCAACCCTGAATGAGCCTGGGCCCGCAGGGCAGGCTGGCATTAACACTCAAGGCTCGGTTTCCCGTTGGTTGGCAGCGAAAAACTATGTATTGGCTTATTTCAAGCCAGACAGAGACAGGCCTGGGGACCCTGAGCAGAATGTGCCGAAAATGAGTGTTCCTTGCCCGTAAGGTGGGATGGGACCCTCGCGATATCGCCATCCTGCAGTGAAGGAGGGTACGGTCGTGCGGGCAGTGGTGTCCGAGAGACCCCTGATACCCCCCAAGAGCCCACCTAGGTCACCCTCCCGTCCTGCTGTCCCCGGAGATCAAGCGTGCTCCCACGACGGAATAGCATTTTCAACCGAGACTTTTCCTTCTCCTGGCAGGTGGCCCGACAGCTCCAGCCGTCCGTGATGTGGATCGGAGAAACAGAGAAAACCTTCTACAAGAGAGTACCCAACAACGAGAAGATGGTGAGGGCTCCTCCGGCAGGGCGGGGTCTGGGCTCTGCTGTTCTCCGAGCGGCCGGGGAGGGCCTTCCCCTGCTCCCTCTCCTTCTCCAGAAGGCCTTGCCTTTTCAAGGGAGGAAGGAAACGGGGTGGGGAGGCCCAGCCCTCTCCCTGGGCCCTAAGTACTTGTCCGCGTCTGAAAGGACTCAGTGGGCTGATGTTATGAGGCACCGTTTAGAAGCAAATGAAGGGCTGTGCGGGAGGAGGGAGAGGGGAGCTAAAGCCCCTTCACCTGCCTCAGAGGTAGGGCGCGATTTAGGGAACTCTGCTCCATTAGAGCAAATAGCACACCCAGAGGTTATTATTAGGACTTCCTATTGTTCATAATAATACAGAGCAGAGGGCCTGAGACTTATGAACAAAGACCATCAATGGAAGCGTGAGAGCAGCGCCCAGGCCTCCGGGGAGCCCTCTTTCAATTGCTTCCTTCCTTCTTTTCTCTCCTTTCAATAGCCCCCACCCCTGCACTTCCCCCCCACAGATCACCGCAGACTTCCCACACGTTAAAAAAAAAAAAAAGTGCAGATATACATGATTGTTATTCCACATCAATTTACTCCAAAGCAAATAGTGGTTAACTGCGAATTCCTGATTAAATCGGTAAGGATTTTAATCACTTTGGATCCTTATGTATTATGCATCCCTGTTAGCAGGTAGGGACGATTTGGATGAAGAATGAAAGCTCAATCTTTCCTTCCCCACAGGGGCCTTGATTGGCCTGTCATTTTAGAAACTCTTAAGAGGGCTCGGTTATTATTTAGTCTGTGAACCTAGTAGTTAGCTCCCTCTGCTGGCGAAGTTGTACATGTGAAAAAAAATCCACATAGAGGCGAACGGGAAAGCTGGGGTTTCTGGGAACCAGACTGTCAATCTGAAGAGAAATGCCGGGCAGTGTTTAACCCACACTCCCACACACCTGATGCCATCGGAGGCTTTGTCTCACTTATGGGCAAGGACTACTCCATGTCCCACTGGACAGCAGCCTGGGGAGCAGGAAGACGGTGGGCAGTGGGAACTCTGGAAGCAAGGGTTCCTGGCCTGCTCTGTTCACCTTAGCTGGCTGTGTGTCCTTAAACAAGTCACTTAACCGCTGCACTGGAAGAGCTCTGGCGGCAGGAATTCACTGCACTGACAGCCATGGGTCACGCCCTAGGGGAACCCTAGACCGCCGGATGAGCACATCATCACAAGGCCAGCCGAGGCCTGAGCCTTCCCCAGCACAGTGGGGCCCAGCCCCAGCGCCCACTCACCCCAGGATCTGCCCGTCAGAGAGCAGGGCTGAGGGGTTCCTGTCGCCTTCCTGGACTCAGGCCCAGGACTGGGTCGGCTCTGCTCTCCAGGCCCCAGCTCTGATTTCTGCCCTCAGCCAAGCCCCGGGGCCCAGGGCAGCCATGAGCATGGCCAGCCACGTTCTGAAGGCGACCACCGAATGCCGAGCTGCATCCACAGAGGAGAGCAACCACGAGGCATCCCTCGGCTCCTCGAGGCATCACTCGGCAACCTCAGGGATCCACCCGTCCCGGCCTCAGCCTCACAGGCTCCCCTGATCCCAAAGGCACCGAGCCCGGAGAAGAATTCCACCTGCAAAGAAATCGGAGGCGGCCTTGCTTCCCCACTCCACCCCCAGCCACAGCACAAGCAGCACCTGGCTGCTGGCCCTGGATTGGAGGGGTTCCCCGGTCACACTTGGAAAAACTCTCTCCTGTAGCGACTGACCACCCCAGATGCCTCGACCGCACTCAGTGCGTAAATACATGAGGCTCTCCGAGCCCTGGGCAGGGAGGCAAGGAGGAGAGCCAGGCAGCCTGCGACTCCGGAGCTCCAGGCCTGGGGACCCGCCAGGACACCAGGACTGCTGAGGTGGCCACAGAGGCCCCAGGCACAGCGTCTGTGTCAGAGAAAGGGCCCTTCTGTCTTGCAGATGAGCCAAAGGCTCTAAGGGACGCACAGCTGGCTGGGGTCACCCTGGGACCCAGACCTTCTGTTTGGATGCAGAGGCCGCTCCTTTCTCCCCACCTGGACCGCACCTGAGCACCAGCACCTGGTTTTCCATCTGTCCACCGGCTCCCCCTCCTCATCACCGGGGCCACTAGACCACATCCTGAAAACTGCCGTGAGGCCCTCAAGCCAGAAGTGCGGGGCTCCAGGATCCCCACATTCCCAACGACACCCCTGCCCTCCACACCCGGGAGAAGCCCTTCCACGCGCTGCCCTTTCAGTTCCTCATACACCGCACCCTGCCCAGCAGGCCTGGACGGGGCCCTGCCCTCCTCCTCCAGCTAGGAGCAGAGCCTTCCTCCACCTTCTGTGGCTCCCATGCAGCCGGTCAGCGGTGTGTTTGAGGCAAAGGCGGTGAGGAATGAGGCGCTGTCTGGGCTGCATTTTCTGCACCATTACCCTTCCTTCCTTCATCTTGCAGCAGCCTTCCCGGCATCACAGTGGGGCCTCCGAGAGGGACTGGCTGGCCTGGGAGCTGGCTGTGCCATGGTTGGGAGGAGCTGACTGCAGTAAAGCACACTGCCATTGCTGCAGGGAGGCTGGGCAATCCTTTGACATTGCCCACAATACCAGGTTTGCAGGCTAGCGGCAGGGGCACGGCTGTGGAGTTTTGCACTGGGATGTTGCCTAAGTGTGATGGATGAGCATGAGGACCTTGTGCATAAAGGATGTGGCTCTGAACCTGAACAGGGGTGGCCCGAGTGCAGGGGAGCACTGACTGAATGGACTCCCCTTTCAATGGGACTGTGACCCACAAACGGCAGGAATGTCAATCTGGACACAGCCCAGGGTCAACATTGGTTATCTCACAGATGTCCCTGCCATTTACTGGTAGCAATATCATCTTCTGCCCTAGAACAGGCAGAACTGCCCCATCATCATCATGGCAACGAGGCTACTAGAAAGAGGCTCAGACCGTGCAAGTGGGTCTCTATACCCACAAAGTGTCAGTCTCCACCCTCGCCAGGACCCTGGGATCAGTTCTCCCACCAGTCTCTGGGAAGCTCCCGTGTGGTTCATATCAGATATGACACCAAAAGCTTAAGCAACAAAAGAAAAATTAAATAATATCTCGCCAAAACTAAAAGAATGTTTGCTGTAAAGCACATCATTGAGAAAGTGCAAAGACAACTCAGAGAAGGGGAGAAAACATTTACAAAATCATATATGGCTAAGTGGCTTGTAGCTGGAATACATAAAGAACTTTTACAACTCAATAATAAAAAGGCAAGTAACTTAAGGAAAAAGGGGGGAAACGATCCGAGTGCAACTGAGGTGTCAAGGTTACCCAAGAAGATATGCAAATGGCCAATACACACATGAAAAGATGCTGAGCTTCATTAGCCATCAGAGAGGTACTAACCAAAACCACAGTGAGACACCCCTTCACACCCACAAGGGTCGCCAGGGTGAAGTAAGAGAGCCCGCACCGAGCACTAAGAAAAGCACCTGCAGTTGGCACTCCGTGGAGGCTACACCCAGGATTATTAGTATCATTACGCTTGGAGACTCCAGCTGACTGGCAGAATGGGTGAGTGCAGGGGAGATGTTAGGCAGAACTGAGTCCCTGTGCTGTCCTTGGAGCGCCCAGATGTCTGCAGACTCCATCAGACTTCCCCCAATGGCCCTTCCATCCAGGTCCTGCTCTTCCTGCCCAGGCTCTCCCTGCACCTGGGCAACCAGACAGGGAACTTGGCCTTCTCCCTCGCCAAGCAGGAAGGAAGAAGGTGAACAACCATGGGGCCGCTGCGTGGCCAACAGCCTCACAATGGGAGTGGACACCTGTGCCCAGAGCCCAGTCCAGCCGCCCACCCAGGGCGCCCCTGGCTTCCCTGGAAGGACTCCTCCCTCCCCTCTCTGCCCTGCTCCCTTGCCCTCCAGGGTGCACTGTCGCTGTGCAGAGCAGCTTGACCACCTGGGCCTGACTCCCAGCTCTGCGGGGCCAGACTCCGAGAGAGACTGGGCCATCCCATGGGCCCAGCAGTATCCGGTCCCAAAGGCCCCACAAATTGAGCACAGCTCTTGCCCCTCCCCCAGCCACCCCTCTATACCAGCTCTATCACCCCACCTGCCCTTCACTTTTCCTCCTGAGAGTGGCATTTATCCAAGGCCCACTCCCTTCCCTGGGGGCCTGGCTTTTCCTGCAGGCAGAGCTCTCTCTGCCGGGTGTGTGTGGGGGCACACAGGGCCAGACACCCGGTGTGGTCTCTGCCAGGGGTCCACAGACCACTGCAGGGAAGCCGTGCATGGGCTTTAGCTCAACATTCACACCGTAATTCACTCCATTGTCCGTGAACCAACTGAGAGCAGAACTGGTCAGGACTGAGCCTGAGTGTCCTGCACAGACTGCTCACCCCACGTCCTCCTCCTCCCAGCTTCCCCTGGCCCCTGTGCCTGGCCACGTTCACTTAGAGCCGTGGTTCTGTGGCAACCTGGCCAAAGCTGACCCCTGGGGTGGAGGTCGTTTTCCCTGGGCCGAGTCTTGCTTCTCTCCCTGGTTAGCGCTGAGATGCCACTAAAGCGCAGGTTCACATTGTCTCCAAACTGCCTCAGAGGCAGCAGCTTCACCCTCACATAATGGGGCGCCTGCACGTGTGAGATCCAGGACCTGGTGCCTCCAGTCCCTGTGGCCAGCAGAGGAAAGCTCGGGGTCCCCTTTGGAATAGTTCAGGGGAACTCGGAGCCCCGCAGGCTCCCTGTGCTGGGAAACCCACCGCTGTTTCCCGTTCTCAGGACCGAGGTGCTAGAACGCTTCACAGGTGCTTCCTTCCTGCCCCTTCCAAATCCCAATTCCAGAGGCTGAGGACAGGAAGCGCCTGCCGCCAGGGCACCCAGACCAGGAAGCAGGTCCCTGTAGCCCAGGCCAGGCTGGCACGCGGTGTTCAGAGAGTTGGTGTCACCTACTTAGGCTGCAGGGGCTTCTGCTTAACCCTTTTCTCTGCACGTGGCTCATGCTCTCCCCTCTCTCTCCCCCAGAACGAACCCAAACGCCTGAAAAAACAGCTTCCCAAAATCCTGAAGCTCCTGAAACCCAACGACAGGATTCTGATCGTGGGGACCACAAGCCACCCTTTCCATGCCGAAATTCAGTCTTTCTGCAGATTCTACCAGAAAATCATCCTGGTTCCCAGACCAGACTATGCGTCCAGATACGGCAAGTACCCCGCCGTGCCCCTGAGCAGTGACTGAGGCTGGGCTGTCAGGTACTGGGAGGGTGGCCCAGGCACCCAGTCATCGCCAGGTGGCGTCCCTAGAGTGGCGTGCGCACTGTTGTCAGCCAGGCTCGGTGCCACAAATGTACTAGTAAACCGCTGGGTCATAGGAGCAGAACATGCACCTCTGCTCTTCTTTTTACCTGAGAGCTAAGGTCATGAGGCAGGATTGATATTTTGGGCCCTGAACGTGACAAAACCCTCATGGGTGCAAATGTTTCTTATGAAGGGTAGAATGGGGTCACTCATCTCGTGTTGTGCCCACGGTGACAGTGTCTTTCTCGTATAAAACCATTTCTTTTCACCAGGTCACTCTTATTATTTTTGCAGTCATGAAGAGTGAGTCTAGGATCATGTTGACTCAAACACTAACTACAACAGAAGCTTTTTCAATTTTTTTATTCTTGAAAAGGCAGGTTCAAATTCTACTTCTTTTGAAGCATTTTTGATGGGAACAATAGGAGGAAGAGACCCTGAGGGCAGTGGGGCGAGACTGGAAAGAGCCAGGATCGGGGCTCAGACAGGGGACAGCTGGGTAACCTTGACACCTCAGTTGACTTCTGAGACACCGTGTTCTCCTCTGCAGCACAGGAGAACGGTTACGTCTCAGGGCAGTTGTGGCCCTGGCCAGAGGTGGTGGGCAGAACATCAAGCACCAAATCCACCCCCAGAAGAGCATGGACTTGGTGATGGAGAGGGAGGGAGGCAAGTTGTGGGGCTGAGGAGGGGGCTCTCTGCAGCTGTAAGTAACCTCCTCGAGGCTGAAAACAACACGATCCGCTCTCGTGGTTGTGAGGGCCCACCAGGCTCAGTTGGAACGTTCTCCCTGAGCTTCTCAGCCCTTTGCTGTCAGATATCAGGTGGGACTCTGTTCATCGGGAGACTGCACAGGCCGCACCTCCAAGGTGTCAGTCCTGTGACAGAATTGATACTGGCCATCGCTGGCTCAGCTGCCAACTGGACAGCTGTCACCTGGACAGCCTCTACCTATCCTCTGCGTGTGGCTTTGCACAGCACAGCCTCTGTCCCAGGGGGAGCATCCTAAGAGCAACATTTTGAGAGGTTCAGGCAGATGTGGAAGGATTTCTGTGGGCCAATATCAGAAGTCACACAGCGTCACTTTACCGCTTAGTACTGGTCACGAGCCGCTCGCAGGGCTAGTCCACATTCAAGGGCAGTAGGTACACATGTGTGAATACCACATATGTGGCTCATTGAGAGGTCACCTTCACCTCCCACAGTGCTGGTGGTGGTGGATTTGGTGTTGAGATGGTGATGGGGTGCAGTGGGCCTCTAATGGAGATGATGGGGCTCACAGTGGCAGTAGAGGTGGAGGAGATGGTGGCCAAGGTGACATGGTAGCAGTGTTTAGTATTCATGATAATTATAAAAATGACTAGGTCAGACTTAGTTTCTAATTATCCTTAGCCAGTCACAGTAGCACCATCAAAATAGAGGGGATATGTGGTCCTTTCTGGTTGGTCCTGAACTCCTGGTCAGCTAAAAGCACAACTCTCTCCTCCTCACCTATTATAAACTCCTAGCTTAGCCACCCCATTTGCAATGTGCACTCATTTCTATCCTGATAAGTTATGGTCCTGGCTTCATAAATCCATGTTATACAAAAAGTATAGGAGGACTCAGGTCCCAATTCTTTCTCCATCCATCTAGTGTCTTCTTCATCTTCTAGGACCTCCACTCAGTCCTTTGCATCCAACCAGCATCAAAGGAAAGGGAGAAAGACAGTATGGATAATCTCAAAGGAGATTTTAGGGACCGGACCCAGAAGCCCAACTGTTCTTCCACCCATATTACATTGGCCAGAATAGTCACATGCCCCACCAAGGTTCAAGGGGGGAGGGGTGTGTAGTTCAGCCAAGGAAGGAGTCAGCACAGAAATGGGTGAGCACAGCAGTGTCAGCCCATGAGTCAGTGTATAGGACCCCACACTCCTGGCCTTATCGGAGCTTTCCCACTCGTTCCTCACTCCCCTTGGCCAGGTGTACTTTCTTGTGCCTTCTTCTCCTCCTCCTCCTCCTCCTCCTCCTCCTCCTCCTCCTCCTCTTCCTCCTCCTTCTCCTCCTCCTCCTCCTCCTCCTTCTCCTCCTCTTCCTCCTTCTCCTCCTCCTCCTCCTTCTCCTCCTCCTCCTTCTCCTCCTCCTCCTCCTTCTCCTCCTCCTCATCCTCCTTTTCCTCCTCCTTCGCTGCTGCTGCTGCTTCTTCTTGTTCTTGTTCTTGTTCTTCTTGTTCTTGTTCTTCTTCTTGTTCTTGTTCTTCTTCTTCTTCTTCTTCTTCTTCTTCTTCTTCTCTCTCTCTCTCTCTCTCTCTATATATATATATATATATATATATACACACACACACACATAATAATCTGGCAACTCAGTGTGCATACTGAGTTTCCAGTTTATTATGATATCTGAATGCATAATAATCTGGCCACTCAATATATATATTAGAAGCCTGGTGCATGAATTTGTGCATGGGTGGGGACCGGCCAGCCTGGCCAGGGGGAGGACACATGGGCGATTGTTTGGCCTGCCTGCTGGTCGAGCTCCTGGTTGAGGGGATAATTTGCATATTAGCCTTTTATTATATAGGATATACACTGAGTGGCCAAATTATTATGCATTCAGAGATCATAATAATCTGGCTATTCAGTGTGTGTGTGTGTGTGTGTGTGTGTGTGTATCACTCTTAATGTTATCTTAGTGGAATAAAATAGGGTTCACTTTGGATTGAATACTTTCTATTGTTTGACAAAACCATAGGCTCTTTAAAAGTGAAGCTATTGATGTACAACAAAGACAATTGTGTTCTTTTGGACTAGATCTGCAGATTCCCACCTGAGTCTCCTCAAGGCATTGTCATGGGAGAGGAAGGAGAGTGTCCCACACTGGTGGGCAGGTAGCCATCCTGCACACAACAGTTGTTGTGGGCCCAGAGCTCTGTCCACTATAGCACACGCTTCTCATGTATTTCCTTTTTGGGGTGATTTGTTCAGGCCACCATTTTTCAGGCATCAGAAATGCTGCCCAACATTTCCTCCAGTGGCACGGAATATTCCTAGCACCGTGGCTGAGACATTCATCTCACAGAAAGACTATGCCTGTCTTTGCAGTGATCAAAAATGGTCTCTTCCAGCCCATAAAGCACAGACTGCAGATCCATAATGGGGGCCTTTGCTCCACCATCCATCTCCCAGCCCAGAGCCAAAGGGGTAAGGAGCAGTCACAGTCCCACCTGTCACATCCTTGAGGCAGCATCAAGGAGCGACAAGGCCGAGAACAGAAGGGTGGATCAGCCCAAGGAAACGCAGTCCTTAAGGTTCACCAGATCTAATTCTATATCTCCCTTCTTGCCCCAAAACAAGCTATTTCCTTCCAAATGTCTCTGCAAAGAAAACCCGCCCCAAGGTTGATTAATGTCAACTGATCCCCAGAAATCCCTTTGGGCTTCCTTCTTTCCACTTTCCTAATGCTGCTCCTCTTGCCTTTCTTCCCTGGCTCTGTTTTGCTAATAACCCAATTCATCACAGGCCCCCATCCTGGACCTTGTGTCTGCTCAGGTGACCCCTGCCCACATCTTCTGATTTTCCTGGAATTCCAGGCTGCTATGGCCAGAAGCTTGTGCATAGTATATTACTTATCCCTCAGGCTTCTGCAAAATCCCAAGTAAACACGAACTTTAAGTTACTGTGTCGTGGAGCACTAGCCAGGGTGAAGTCAGTTTGGATGCAGAAGCAGAGCAGGAGACCCAAAGTCCTGATCCCTGGTCCCTTTCAATCCAGGGAGGGGAGGGTGTCCATTAGCCTGAGAACTGAGTTGCCTTTTGCATCTGGAAGAGGATGCCTTTTGCATCGCTCTGTCAAGAGGGCCCCTCTGCTGCCCTCAGCCCTCCCACCCTCGATTCCCTGGCCCAGTGCTCACAGCCACGCCCATTGTTGGCCCTGGGCCTGTCCTGCTCCTGTGTTCTCCATGAGCTAAAGACTCAGCAGCCTGCTGGTGGCTCCCGAGCCTCCATGTGCCCTCCAGGCTGTGACTCACTCTCCTCTGCCCCCTCACAGCCCCACAGCAGCTAGTTAAGGTCAAGAATAGCCGGTGGCTTTATCAAAGCAGCTGAGGCTGTTCTTTTAAAGGCTGATTTGTTCAGTTCATCTAACACGTCAAGCCTGGTTGCCCTTCTCTGGATCTGGGATCTAAGTATAGAGGTGGCTCTGGGCTAGTGGGCAGGTCCCATGGTAACCGTGATGCATCCCCAGAGCCCCTTGCTGCGCCTCCATTAAACTGGTGAGCTTTGAAGTAACCAATCTTGAGGAATCTTGACCAAAGTTCTACACGAGTACCAAGAATCATACACTTAGATGGTCAATGGTGCGTTTACACGTACATGCCAGACCAGAGTTCATGTAGATCTTTGCTCCACAGTTCGTGCATCTTTACTTATAGACATTCCTTATGATGGAGGGGGAAGCCAGGGTGCTTAATGGTTGGCAGGGGGCGTGCGGAGTATTTGCTGTTGGTGCCTTTGGCCAGTCCACTCTGTGCTGCAGGTAGGCATTTGGCCCATGGGTGCCCACAGCTGAAATTGTTCTGGGTTCCCAGCCTGGGGTATCCACCGGTCCCAGCTTTAGGGACAACCCCTGAGAATCACCCATAAAACGCATTTCCTTCTCGGCGTCCAGTCACCACTCCAAGCTGCTGCACTTTTCAGATGCCATGAATTTGGGCAGCAGATGGACCAATCCCTGGGACAATGCTGTCTGTCTGTGGTGGTTTATTTTGACCAGGGGCTGTGGCTTCTGGGGTCTCACCCTCCAGCAGTCATATTCTGATAAGAGCACTTCCCACCTCTGCAATCTGTCTTTACACAGTAGCTTTGAAATAGCCTTCAGTGTATGTTGCGTGATTTCCTGTAATTGACATCGTAATGAGCAGTAGGGAACTTTGGCACCAACCGGAATGACTAATAATTATTATTATTACTAAAACAACGTGCCCGCCCTGCGTGGGAATGGCAGTCTCCCAGGGGCCCGGCAGACATTCTGATTTCTCACGCAGCCTTTCCCCTGCCATGTTCCAGGGAGCCTGAGGCAGGCTCAAGCTCAAACATACCACCAGGCAGTAGACCCGGGGAGTGAGATGCTGCTCTCGGGGCCAGTTTGAGGTCCTTGGAGCCCTGGCTGGACTCCTTGCCCTAACTCTCCACGCTTGAAGCCGAACCTTCCACACCTTGGAGACACCGGCAGGCCCCGTGGCAGAGTGTCCCTTCCCAGCACTTCAGCTCACCACAGGGCCAAGGACCCTCCGCCAAGTAGGACAGTGGAGGTGAATTGTTGGAGTAACTCGTGGCCCCAAAGCCGGGCTCTGATGTGGTCACAGTGTCCTTGCCCGTCATTTCATGCCTTGGCGGTAGTTAGAACTTCACGTTTCACTGAGCCCTTTGAATCCAGGAGGTTGGGTGACATGGTCACTTCATAGACCCAACAGTGCTCAGAGCAGGTGTCAATGGCCGCCTTTTTAAACAGTTTTAAATATTCCTCCAGGAAGGTCGAAATGCCCTAGACACATTTGAGCAGATCTTCCCGGCTCGGAGACAGGTAGCCTTGCCGAGGGCCTCTCGTCTGCCTGCGGGTGCACCAGTTACCGTGAGCCTCACGCACTCCCTCTCTTTCCAGAACGGTGTGGTTCTCTAAGTGTAGCGTTGTCTCCAATGGAGCGTGGCGTCCATTCTGTCTCTCACATTCAGTAAACCTCAGGAGTCACTTGAAAATTCACGTTCACAACAACACCCTGTATCCTGAGATCTCTCAGTTGTCCCGGGTCCCACTAACCCAGAGAACAGCCGGGCACCGGTCTGGTAGGTCAGTCAAGCTGCGTGTGTCCACAGTTGTGGGGAGTAGAGAATAAGGGTCAAGTTGCTCTATTTAACACAAGGTGTCTCACACCCACAGGGACCTGAGCCCACGCAGGCACTGCAGCTTTGTGCAGAGAGCCGGATTAATCCTGCCTTCTCTGTTCTCTCTGTCTTTCCCACCGTCTCTGAAACAACAGTTTTGTGGCAGCAGATCATTCAGCTCCATGGAGGAGTCATTACGAATGCCTTGAACATAAGTTGCCTGGCGAAGGTCACCGATGGCTTCACCCAGGGACACATCGTCCGGGTGGTGAAAGGGGTGCTCACTGACCGGAGACTCCGGCAGCAGGCGAACAAGCCGCTCATCGCCCTGGAGTTCATCGTGGCTCTCAGCAGCTTGGACCCTGTATACCAAGAGGAAGAAGACAGCTTTAAGGTAAATGGAGCCCATACGGTCTCAGCAGCAAATCCGCCCTGAATTTCAGGAATTTGAACTCTGTTGTATGCAATGAAATGTGTGGATCACAAAATCTTTCCATCCTTAGCAGTAAAACATGTATTTTCCAAATTTTAAGAACATCATGGTCCATGATCTTATAAATTAGCATCCAGATTACAGAATCGAGTAGCAGCACCAATACTATTGGATTCATACATACATACACACACATGTACACTCATACATGCACCTGCACGCACCCACATGTCACACATCTGCACACATGCCCTGTCTTGTTTACTCACTGGTTTTTACTTCGTATTTCAGACAGTGGAACAAGTCTTGCATAGAGAAGACCATTCCCTATATTACAAACCAATGCTGGTTTTGTCCCATACTTGCCATCGTATTGGTGCTTGAATTTTCAGGCACCAGCAATAGGGAATCACACCTGCTAGGAGAACACACCAAAATTTAGTTTTCTGATGTTTGAATACATTCTGAGATATTCAGACTTTCCTAGATTTGGAGGAAACTTGGAGAACCAACTCTTCCAAATCTGTCTTTTATAGAAGGAAAAGGAGTTACAGAGGCTCTGTCCCTCCTTATCCAAGCACATTAGCAGCCGGCCCCCTGAAGCCCAGGCAGCGAGTACTCCTCAAAGTCCCTTTAATCCAAAGAAATGCATTGTGTCCTCTTTCTGGACCTGTACATAGTTCCTGCCCAACTGGGAAGACAGGGAGGAAAATGATATTCGTGCAATGTTGCCCACCCCAATATCAGCCATGCAACCATTAGAGAGAGAATCTGAATTCTCTTTCACCTCGGCCTCTGGAAGCCTGCTTGAGATTAGGAAAAGTCCCTCTACACTGTAACCTTGTCCCATCCACTCGAAAATTGTATTTCCCTCCTGCTTTGCCACGAATGCTTCCAGGGAAGGTGGGAAATAGTCACAATGCTGAGCCCCTGGAGGATGACCTGGCAAACTTTTCCTGTGCAGGACCAGACAGCAGCTATTTTAGCTTTGAGAGCTATGCAGTTCTTGTTACAACTGTCCAACTTTGCCCCATGGCGCAAAAACATCCATCCACAGTAGGTACATGATGGACATGGCTGGGTTCCAATAAAACTTTATTTGCATAGATAGACAGCAGGACCGATCAGGCTCATGGGCCATAGTTTGCTGAGCCACGCTCCAGCAAAACCGGAAAAAAATATTTCCACTCCAAGCTGCATTTTTGCCAGGCATTTGCATTCCTATTCTTGTTAACTATTCAATATTCAAGCCTTACCAGTATTGATGGTAAATATTTACCCTCTTCAAGGAATATATCATATTTTTCTCGGAAATTCCAAATTTTCTTCTCCTTTTTTCTAAAATGTCATTTTCTTCCTTATTTGGAGGAACAAAGTTTAGGGTGATAAAATACCTATGCTTTCTCTGAGCCGTGTTTTCCACTTTGCAAAATGATCTCTTGGTTCTGGGGGTCCAGTAACTACAATATAACTGATCATACAATTCAAGAGAAGTGACTGCTACCATTTTATACTCTGGAGTGAGAACAAATAGGCTTCTCAGATTTGTTCTTGGCATATTTGATCACTTCATTGTTTAAGGAAACTATGTCATTTTACCACCATTTTTCTCCCCCCCTCAACCCTCCCCCCGCCCCCCGAATTCCCTTCTACTGCCCATTCATAGCTGCAGGGCTGAGCACAGCACCTGCCCAATCTGCCTGTTCAATAAACTTGTTTAGGGGCAAGTTTCCTGAGCAGATAGATGGATGGAGTGGCCCTGTCACACTCTTGAATAATGTGACACTGTGGCTATAGCTGCTTGTAATCAGCCGGTCACTTCTGTCCTGAGAAACCTGACCTGTGCTCTGACAACGTGTCAGACTGAGGTCTCACGGAGCCTCCAAACATGTTGTCCCTGCTCCGTGGACATGATGGAGGACATATTGAGTGATAACAGTGTAATAATCAGAATACTGTTAGCTCAAACATATTGACTACTTAGGTGCCAGACACGCTATTAACTCATTTAGCCCCCTGTTTTACAAATGAGGAAACTGAGTTATGGAGATATATGGGAGGCAGAATAATTGCCCCCCAAATACATCTTTCTCCTAGTCCCTGAAACATGTGAATATGTGAGTTTACATGCCTAAGGGAGATTAGGGAGCAGGTCAAATTAAGTTTGCTAAGTAGTGGACCCTAAAATGGGAAGGCTATCCTGGCTTAACCCTGGGAGTCCACTGTGATCATCAGAAGTAAGAGGAAGGGATCAGAAGAAAGAACCAGAGTGAGAGCAACAAGAGAAAGACTTGGGTAACCGATGTCACCAGCTTGAGGACAGAGAGGGGCCCACAGCCAAGAAAGTGGGTGGTCTCTGAAACTGCAGAGAGCGAGGGAACTGCCCTCCCCTGGATCCTTCAGGAGCGAGTGCAGCCTGCAGACCCCTTGATGTCAGCCCAGGGAGACCCGTTTTGGGTGCCTGATCTGCAGAAATAGAAGATAATATTCTGTTTTAAACCATGAAGTTCATGGTAGTTTGCTACAGAAGAAAAAAAAATAAGCAAGAGTCAAAGAGACTTTGGTTCCAAGTCACACAGCTAGAAAGGAGCAGACTGAAATTCAAACCTTATTCCAAAACTAAAAGCCAATTCCATTACCCATATTCTCTATTGTGCCTCAATAAATCACCACCTAAGTACTTGGCCACCTCACTTTATACGTTAGCCAAAGTTCAAAGAAGGATGAGAAGATCTCCAAGTGCCAGAAACCAAGAAAAGTCTCCAGTGAAGCAAAGAGAGAAAGGAGGCACAGAAGAAAACGAAATTGAGTCGTGGAAGTAGTGGCAGCCCTGCACCTTCTGTGACTGGCTCTCTGATCTCCCCACATCACCCAGGAAGACCCACTTCCAGACACCACCAGCATCATTCTAAATTCTGCATCTGGGCTTAGAGGCCTGGATAGGAGCAACTGCAATACTGCTAGGGAGGGAGGAATAACAAGAAAGGAAGTGACCAGAGCAAACCCTCCTACTCAAAATGCGTCTAAAAATCAAAATTCCAAACATATTAGGAAATCTAATTCTAAATATAATCTGAAAAAAAGTTGAAATTTATATCATACAGATGTTCAAGAAAATAAATGAAGGCATAACTTCCCATTAGAGGTATGCACAAAGTTTTGAAGCAAAGATGGAGAAATAGAATAAGAGGAGATCAGTATGAAAACAATTGCAAAAAGAAAGTGTAGGAATTAAAAATATAGTCACTACCATTAATGGAGGAAATAAAAGAGGGATGAACTCTAGAGTAGACATGGTCAAAAAGCAAATTAGTGAATGGGGAGGTGGTCCTGGGTCTACCCAGAAGGCAGCACAGAGAAACAGGAAGCTAACACCTATGAAATATAATCAAGAACCTTTAAAGATATTTCTCCCAAGTAAAAGAAGATTTTTGAACAAAGGGAGAGAAGAAATAATTTGAGGATCAATAATTTTGAAGAAATACTTGCTGAGAATGTGTCTGAATTAAAGGCATGAGTTTCAGATTAAAAATATACTCCAAGGGACCAGCAAAACATATAAAAATAAATCTACTCCTACATCCATTATTGGAAACCTGAGAACAAGACCACAGACCAATCTTAAAAAGATATCAGATTACCTACAAAGAAACAGCATTTAGGAAATCAGACAGCTATCTGACCACAATAGATGCCAGAAAACACTGAGGTCGTTTCTGCAAAGTGCTGAGGAAAAATAATTGTCAACCTAAAATTATATCCAGCTAAGCTTGCATCCAAGAGACAGGAGAAAATAACATCTAAAGACACACAGAGACTGAGATAGTTTCCCACTCACAGCCACTTCAGAGAGCAGTTTGAATATAGTAGCTAAAATTAAAGCTGCTCATGACCTACAACCCCAGGAATCCTTTCTATGTATATAACCTAGAGAAGTTTTCTCATATGTATAAGGAGATATGTAAAAGTTGTGAATTTCAACATCATTCATATTAATAAAAAATTGGAAATGACCTAGATGTCAGCAACTAGAGCATTGATAAATAATGTATAGTATAGTCATTCAGTGAAATATTACTACTACAGCCCAGCCAGCATGGCTCCGTGGTTGAGCATCAACCTATGAACCAGAAGGTCATGGTTCGATTCCCTGTCAGGGCACATGCCTAGATTGCAGGCTCAATCCCCAGGGTGGGATTGCATATCATCATCATCATCATCGTCATCATCATCATCATCATCATCTATCTATCTCTCTCTCTCTCTCTCTCTCCCCCCCCCACCCGAAATCAATAAAAATATATTTTAAAAGAAGAAAGAAATATTGCTACTACAAAGTTTATAAACCAAAATGTTTCTCAGGTTTCAAATAAAATGTGAAGGCTGAGGAAAATGCCATCACAGGCCCAAGTGCAATTACTTAACTGCTTTGTTGATATTTTTGGCTTCAATGTTTCTGCCATGTTTTCAGTGGTCTCCCTTAGAGTGTTCGTCTGATCTCCCATGGTGCACACACCGCCACCAGTCCAGCTTCTAGCAGCTTCTGTGCACCAGAGAGGCCATTCACATTAGCAAGAAAACCCACACCCTCGGGATAGAATAAGACCTCTGGGGGACAGGTAATTTCATCAGGAAGCACTGTTGATTATATTCAGCCTGTAGTTCTCTGAAATTGTTAACTCCTTGAGTAGAAGTCCCAAATTATATAGAAATACCAGTGACAAAAAATTTGGATAAAATATACATGAAATGCCCAGAGTTTAATGGCAGCTTTCCCCTTCCATCTTAGCAAGATCTTCTCTATTTTTAAGAGTATTCCAGTGAATTCATATCATTTTTAACATTTTCCCAAATATTTGTTTTGTTTCAGAACTGGTATGCCAAAACGCCTATGGGTAAAAAGCGTGCCTTGGCATTGATGGGAGGGAACACAGGAAGTGCAAAGGATAAAGGACAGAAGGGGAAAATGGAGAAAAAGAAAAAGTAATGCCTTTCTGAGGAGCCATCCTTGAGTCTCTCTCGGGGATGATGGTGGCCCCGACTCTCCAGTCTGAAGAAGACCCACGCTGATGTCGCAAGCTCCTCAGTCCCTGACTCGCTCGGCTAGGCCTTTGCTGGGCTGTACACCAGGTCAGCTGTCTGTGGCAACTGTTTCTGGAGCTTGTAATTGTTCCTTAGCCCAGGTAAAGTTTGTACATGACCAAAACTCACTCTTCACACTCCATGACGTTTTTAAGTTGGATACTTCATTTCATCAGTACGAGTTGCCAAATTTAAAATTTGATAGTTAGGAAATACTCTAATTTGACAACTAGTAAGTAAGTAGAATCTATTATAAGAACACTAGCTTTTTATTAATCCATATATAATGTATATTCTCTTGCACATATTTTAATAAATTAATTCTTTGCTCTATTAATAGACTTTTTATAATGGAATAAAATTCTATTGTCCTTTAACTGACTCAGTAATTTACTTGCTTGAACTAAAAACATTAAAAAAAAACACAAAAATACTTTAAATTTAACTGTGTCGATCTTCTAACTTTGAAGATGGGGAAACTAAGGCCCAGGATCATACAGAAATAGAATAAGAAGAGATAATTATGAAAAAAAAATCGTAAAAAGAAAGCTTAGAAGTTAAAAATATAGTAATTTATATAAAATGAAAAAAAAAATAAAAGCGGTCTGAACTCTAACTAGACATGGTCAAGAGCAAATTAGTGAACTGGATGACAGTCCTGGGGGAATTAGCCCAGAAGACAGCACAGAAAAATAAAAAGATAAAATCTATAAACTACAGTTAAGAACCTTTAAAGACACTGACACCCAACTAATAGAATTCCTAGAAGAAAAGAAATATCAGAGAGACAATAATTTGAAGAAGAACTTGCTGAGAATTTTCCTGAAGTAAAACATGAGTTCTAAGACTTTTAGAACATTGGGACTGAAGTAATTGCCCTTTAATTCCCTGTCTGCTACTCTTGCAAAGTACCAGAACAGTGGCAGGCCATTTCTAGATGAAAACTATGACATAAAAATAGGATAAATGTGGAGAAGAGAAAACCTAAATGAATAAGAAAAAAAAACTGAATAAGAAACCAAATAAAGAATAGAAAAGCAAGGATTCAAAGAGAAATTTGAATTTTATATGAATATGAAAGGAGTGGAAGATAGTCATCCATTTCTCAATTATGGTGAGAACACAGGAAGGAGACTCACATTGAAGTGGGATGAATTTGAGATTTATGACTACCCTAGCTGACAGTTTTTAGTTCTACCACAGAATGCGGTACAGTCCCCTCCTCTGTAGACCACAGTAGATGTCACGGTTTTCCTGGATTCCCAGGAGGTTGGGATTCAGTGCTCAGAACCACCACTGGTTCCAGGTATCTCCTGGCCACCAGCACATGCCCCTCGGCTGTGTCTATGCAGGAGGCCAATGCCATGTAGGACAGAGGGAGACAGCCACAGGCCCCTGTGCTCTGACACATCTGAGTGCACCACAACACCGTCCCGAGTCTGTGCTCTGCTTTCCCAGTGCCCTGCCATGGACTTGCCTTCTCATATCAGAGGACCCCTAATTTCTGGACGGGGGGCCTCACCTCCCCATACCCACTTTATAGTGTTACTGGACAAGGCCCAGAGTGACCCAAGAGATAGACAGACCTTCCACCCTTATCTCAGCAGTTTGATCTCTCCTGGGCACTTGCATGAAGACCCTTCCCATCATACATCATGGGAATCAGACCCAGGGTTATGACCCAAGAAGAGAACTTCAAGACTCTAGAATTTTATATTCTTTGCAAAATAATAGGATCTGGATAATAAAATTTGAGTATTATGATAAGGAAATGGACATTATTAAAATGTTAAAAAGGAGACCATTGAACTTGGTCTCAGTTTAATAACAAGTATACTTTATCAGAACTCATACAAATCTGCTAGAGATTAATAAGCAGTCATTAATGACAAAATTTTAACCAAGCCCTGGGCTCTGGGGCAGCCCCACCCAATAGGATTCCTGCAGTGGGGAAGAGGTCTGGATCTGTGCTGTCCCTTGGCTCTTCAGCACTTGCATTGTGGCTGCTGCAATTGGATTTATTTTTTAAGTTAATGACAATTTGCATTTAAATCGCTACACATGGCTAGTGTGACTGGTGTGTTCAAACATGTAGCTTTAGAGTAACTTGAGTCTTAAACATTGAAAAGATGGCCCAAGTTTGGCCCCGGCATGCTTCCTCTCTCAGGAAATGCTCATATTGAGTGGTGATCACCACGGGTAGCTCTGTCTTCTCCCAGCTGTGACCCCGTGCCCTTTCTATGGCTTAGTTTTCTCACCAGGTCCACGGGGCTCCCATCAGCCAGCCCCACCTTCTGGTTTCCAAGGACCATGATGTTGCCTCCCTCCCCAGCAGGCTTTGCCCCCTTCTCCCCCTGCCAACAGATGCCACCTACTCTGTGCTGAGCAGACCCCCGTGTATGTCAGTACCAACTTCACAAGATTCCAATAGGCCATAAACCAGCACCTCTGGCATGTACACCACGGCCTCCTACGTTGTGAGGGTGGCAGGGATGTGTAGATATGTGGACATATACAGCCACAGAGACATATATTCCACTTTTTATATGTAAATGTAACCTGTTCCACCCCCTTGCTCCTTTCACTCAATAATATATCTTAGGGGTTGTTTTGTATCAGCGCACATAGATTGGCCTCGATTTATCTGAGCTGCACAATCCCCCCTCTATGGAAAGCACATAATAGATTCGGCCAGACCCCTCCTGGCAATGATGCCCACCCTCTGACTCTCCTGCCAAGGCCACGATGAATTTCTTTCGGCATCCTTTTATGTGGGCATGTACAGGGAGGGGGGTCTGCAGGATAAATTCCTAGAAGCGACGTTACCAGATCAAATTACCTGTGGATTTTTAATTTTGGCAGCTCTAGCCAGAGTGCCCTCAGAAGAGGAGCTCATCACGGCCTCACACAGGAGGACAGGTGCCCCTTCCCTCTCCATCCATGGGGCAGGGTCCCTAGGAGGGTGATGCAACCGTGGCTACAGCTCTGTGGCCCTGACAGGGAGACGGGAGAAGCAGCAGCTCTGATGTGAGAGGAGAGAAGGGAGGAGCCAGCGTGGTGTTGGGGGAGAGGGGCCTGGAACCAAAAAGGGGAGCGCGTGCTCTTCCTGCAGTTCTACCTGAGTCCTAGCTATTTTTGAGCCCTTGTGTGACAATTAGCTCCTCTCAAGCACGTTCTTAAGTGAAGAGGAAAGTCATTAATGTCATTAACCCTTGTTAATGGAGCATTTGGTAGAATGAAACCTGATGAGAGTGGAATTAGAACTGGGGGTGGGGTCTGCACTCCCCGCCCAGGGACCAGCTGGCTCCAGGTCCCAGACCCTTTGTGGCAACATGCTCCTGAAGAGGTGTCCCGAGACCCTCGGGCTTGAACATATCCACCCAGAACTGACAACAGCAGATCACCCAAAGCTGAGGAATCTACGTTGGAGACTCTTCCCGATCATACACCCAGCTTACCACAGAGGCAGTCCCTGTGGTCAGTGTCCCTGGCTCTGTCACAAGACTGCCACGGGGAACCCAAATCACCGAGGGGTGTGGCCTCTGCTGTCCTGAAGGAGGTGCCGTCACAGCTATCATGCCCCTTATGTCATCACCCACAGGGCAGGGCAGGGCTGGTGATGAATGTGGAGATTCTGATTGGAGAGAGGCACGGGCTAGTGCTAACAAAAGCAGAGGGAAGAGTGGCAGACGAGCTGGCAGCCACCTAAATGGTGAGATTCAGAAAACTAAAGGGACATGGCCCAAACCTGTGTCTCTGAGCACCGGAACCTTCCCCGTGAGCACCAGCGTCCGACGCCCGGCCTGTCAGAGGGCTCCCCAGGTGCAGGCAGGGCGACAGACGGTCTCCTCCAAGGAGCCCCGGTCCCCACCCAGTGGCAAGCAAGCTCTTTCTTTTGGCCTCAGGAGTGAGCCTCTTAGAAATTAAGTCTAGTGCCGAAACCAGTTTGGCTCCGTGGATAGAGCATCGGCCTGCGGACTAAAAGGTCCCAGGTTCGATTCTAGTCAGGGGCACGTACCTTGGTTGCGGGCACATTCCCGGTGGGGGTTGTGCAGGGGGCAGCTGATTGATGTTTCCCTCTCATCAATGTTTCTGACTCTCATCTCTCCCTTCCTCTATAAAAAATCAATAAAATATTTTTTTTTAAAGAAGAAAGAAATTAAGTCTAGTGTTTAAGCAAAGGCCAGTCTCACCACCATTCTCACCCTGGCCGGCTCTGCACACACCACGTTTTCTACACTCATGTGTTCAGCCTCTGCCTCCCTGGCTGCTGTGAGGAGGAAACCCAGCCAGGACTGGGCCTTCAGACCACGCCTGGCCCAAGCTCTGGGCAGCCTGCCCAGGGCCGGTGCTGTAAGGGTGGCCTCTGTTGTATGAAAGGCCCTCCCAGTGCTGGATGAATGCATAACATATACAACACATATATACATATGCACACATATACCTGCATGTGCACATACACACATGCAACACATGCACACTACACACCACATGTAAATGGGGACACACACAGACACACACACATCCCATTCGTATGAACACACACACACCCTACACAAACTCACATGTGTAACAAACATGCACACTCACATGCATACACACACTCTGCACATGCTGCACACATGCCTCCCACAGCCCCATTTCCTCAATGGAGCTGACAGCATATGCCTTAGCCCAGCGTCCCTGAGCGTCAGGCCCACCTGGGGCCGGGGGACAGGAACAGCAAACAGGGAGGATGCTCAGCAGGTGCTTCTGGGCCCCAGAGTGAAGGCGGGTATGGGGGGCGGGGGGGGCAGTGTTTACTCTCTACACCTAGCGAGTATGCACTGAAAACATCCTCTTCCTGCTCCTTGGGGAGTCGGGGAGACCCAGCTGCAGCAGGAAAGGCTGACGCAGACCCCACTGCCCCAGCTGCATGGGGGTGAGAGCCAGGAAGGGCTATTGCCGCCGCCCTGGAGAGCAGCCGAAGTGCCTCTCCATCAGAAACCACAACCACTATCCCCACTTACATGCAGGGCCCAGAGTGGTCGGGGCCTGCTCAGAGTCACACAGCTGCTCTGACACCACAGGACATGCACAAGATTTGGAGGAAGGAGCAAGAGGGAGTCTGTGTACCTGGTGATCCAGAGCTGGTCCTGTGGTCCCCAGGGAGCCATGTGTATTTCCTCGTAAAAGATGGAGTGAATTCCATAAAGATCCTCCAAGCTCCAAGTTCCTGTGGCCCCGAGGACAGAAGCTTCCCAGAGATGACAGATCTGCACATCCTTACCCCCAACTGTGACCATGGCCAAGGTCATCAATTTGTGATATGGGAGCCACAGCCAGGCTCACCCCTCAACAACTGGGTTCCGATACATCCTGGAGGAGGTGCCCAGGAACACCAGGCAAAGCCCTTCACACGCCACCAAACGTACAGCCGCACACAGCAATGGAGCCCGCGTGCCAGAGCTTTCTCCTGCAAGAGCAAGACCTGGTGCTTCTGGGGGAGGTAAGCAGCAGGGCTCAGAGCTGGGGTGCCTCTCCTTATTTCACATCCCAGAGTCACAGCCCTGACGCTGGAGCCCTGTCTGGTCAGAGGTCGCCTCTTCTTGGAGGGCAGGGGCCACATGTGTCCATGACACACTGACTGGTCAGAGCCTTTGGGGACCCTGCGAAGGGGTTGCCTCCGGCCTCCAGGAGGTGCAGGCTCTTCGCTCCAGCCTCGCCTCTTGCTGGCGCTGCATAAAACATTTTTTGAAACTATGACAAGCCAGTGCAAATTCAAAGAAAGGAAATCGCCATCTGTAGATGGAGGCTGGGCCACGATAGCACCACGTGTGAAAGGCTGCCGGGGAGACAATGGCTTTAGATATTCCTCGGATTTAAAAGATGTAGCAAAGCAAATTCTATAGCATCTCTGTCTGCTGCCAATTTTAACGTTAATTTTTGTGCTAAAACTTTAATCTCTACGGGTCCTCAGAGAGCTTATCTGGAATCCCGGGGTGAGTTTTTAAAAAGTGGATAACATGGTAAACAATGAAAAATGTGACTTTTAAGGAATCGAGCGATGATAAAAAAAAAAAATGTCAGAAGCAAGCACGTTTTACCCAGCTCAACAAAGGTCCAGAACAGGACATGATCACCCTAACATATCCAGAGACCAGACACTCAGAGGAGAAACAGGAGGAGAGGCCACCCTGTTTAATCCCACCTCAGCCCTGTCCGCAGCCACTGTCCCCTGCAGGCCTGGCTGGGCACCGTGTCACACTCCAGGCCTACAATTGGGTGTCCACACAAAAGCTTGCATCACAGAAGAGACCCAGGGAGCTAAAGGGGGTCCCTAATCACACACACCCCCACTTTCCTGCCCCACAGTCTGGCTGGTGCCAATTACTCATCCTCTGCAGGGTCCTGATTCTGGGCCCAGGTCTGCTTAACCGCAACCATCTCCTCCTGCACAGCAGCCCTCATGCCAGCTGGATCCCCTGCAGTGGGAAGATTGGATGCAGAGCAAGGCCACTTGCAGACACGGGACCAGAAAGATGTGATGATGGAGGGCCAGCCGGGAGGTGGGGGCACCAGGCAGGACCCCCTCCCCAATCCCCACTCTGAGGCCTGCAATAGGGACAAAGCTGTGGACCCAGACTCCAGGCAGTCCCTACACCCACCGTGATTTCCCAGAACCACCCCTTGCGACACTTGTCCGCTGGGTGTGGAGCAGCAGGGCCACCTCCAGTGCCATCCACCAGGGGCCTGGGGCGCATTGCCAGTGTTTACGGGGCTCAGAAGGTGGGGACACCTCATTGTGTGGTGGGCGCTCCAGCAGGACTGGCCTGCGCAGAAGCTGATACGAACCCGGAACCTGGAGCTCCCCCGCCCACAGCGCGGCTGTGCTCAGCGGCCCTGACCTCAGGGGGGCCGGGCTCTCCCTGCTCACGGAGCACACACGAGAGCGGGGTGCCTGCCTCCACCGCCAAAGCAGGATGACATCCCAGCTCTTGAAAGACAGATTTTACTCCAAGTGGAAATTAATTGATTCTGCCTCAGCAACTTTCCCAATTTGCGAGAATTCTAACCACTGACAAACCAGCTGATGGGGAGTGTTACCTTTATTATCAGACAGTTAGCCGCAGACTTCAAAGGCTTCTCGAAGGCAAATTTAATTACATCCTCCCCAAGGAGACATCCCAAATACCCTCACTTAGCTTTTGTGTGTGTATTTATACTAAGCACAATGCCCACGTCCTGCGACATTAGTATTTCTCTTCACATCATCGAAAATATGAGTACTTTGCAACTGGTTGGAGCAAATTATAATGAACCCAGCCAGAGCCCTTTGTTCCGGGGTCCTTCAAAGGGGGTGCCTGCCTGGCCCTCTGAAAGCCGTGGGACGACTGGGGTTCATTTGAGAACACTCTACCCCAAGTTGGTCTTGCAAATTATTTCTGCCCTATGCAGAGAGCCTTTTTATTTTCCTCACGCATCAAGTGACTTTGAATCTTGCATAATGCGCACTCGCGCGCACGCGGGGACGGATTACCGTGGCGCGATGATGAAATGATGCTCACAATAAGGAGCGGTGGAAAATGGAATGACCGAGGCTTTGTGTCTGTCCCTGGAGCCCGGTGGTGCCAGGTCCCCCGGGGGAAGAACGGACCCTGGGGACTGCCAGGGCTCAGCCTGCACCCGAGGAAACCAGCCTGTGCCGCCCTCCAAACGCCCCGCCTGGGTTGGGCTGCCTTTGGCCTCGGCGACGCCCGTTCCTGCCTCTTCTCCTGGCCGGGCAAAGGGAAGTGTGTCACTGGTGGGTGACCAGTAAGAATTTCAGAGATCAACCAACGCCACGCTGATGACCCGACCACACCGGATGCCTGCTGCTACCGTGTGGGTCTGGCTTCCACAGGCCAAGGCCAAGGCGCACGTCCCCACCTCCCCCCAGACTCCGGGCTCTGTGCGGAAGGGAGATCCGGCCTCTCTCCCACCGGTCACTGATCAAACTGGGGATTGACGCCCGGAGGGGCAGCCCCAGAGAGCTCACCACGCCTGCGGAGATCAGCACCAACGCTTCTCACGAGTGGCTGAGGACATCAGTGCAAAGACGCGCCAGTCCCGGGCTCCTGGCTGCCATCCCTGAGGAGCATGGGAATGCCTCTCGTTCCCCAAGGAGCACATTGAGAGAGAGTGTGACAGAGAGGTGGACAGGCCAGGCACCTGCCCAGGGGGTCCAGTTGAAAGGGAGGCCAGAAACAAGGCTGGGATCACAGTGCCCTCAAGTGGACATTTGAGAACACTGCTCTTCATCAATTTCCTGATTGGGGGCATGGAAGGTTCTTACTAGGACTCCTAGTACACAAAGATGGCGGAGTGTCATTTTATGAGTAAATATTTTTGTTATTAGAAATAAGCTATTCACCTTCTCTAATAAGTAAATGATGCCCAGATGTTTACAGAAGATGTGTATTTAGCCTGTGTGGGGAGCACCCATGTCTCACCTGCCCTGCCTTCGCGCCTGTTGTGCGTGCCATGCAGGAATAGCTCCTCCCGGGACCGTGGGACATCTGGGAGGTGGGCAGGTACAGGCAGAAGAGGGAGGACAGGGTGATCAAGAATGATACGGGATTCGTTGAACAAGCAATTCCTTTAGACCTATTTTGTACAAGGCACAGGTGTCTCTCAACCAGCTCAGCAATCCAGCTCAGCACCCCACAGCATGATGGGCCCGACGGGGCAGGGGTGTCCTCTGTGACCGTCAGGAGCAGGGTTGAGGCATGCACACATGCCAGCTCCCTTCGGCAACCTTCCAGGAAGCTGCTTTTCAGACAGGTTCATTCTACCAGGAATGAGAATTCGACAAAAGCATTTGGCATTTATGTCAATCTTGTCCCTCCCTCTTCCCTCTCATGTCTGCAGATCTGGGGCCTTTTAGACACGCTGCAACATGAGCATTATGACATGAGCATCATGGCTGGCCTGCTGTGTCCATTGGAGAGAGGCCCTGGAGATGGTAGAACCATCAGCAGCATTGGGAATGAGGGCATCTGAGACTTCGGTGATTCAGAGAATGTCTCCATGAAGATCCTGCTGCCCCTATGTGCAGCCATCTGCCTCAGCCAGCTTCTGTGATGGCAGAAATCATTGACCGGCATCCTCTGCTGCAGGTGTTCATGACAAACCCCACCTCCTCCCAGAGGCCATGGCCCAATAGTGTATGACTGTCATGATGACAGGTGTGTGAGCCCTGAGAACCGATGAACTTGGCCCAGGGAAAGGCCACAGGGAGAGGCTGTGGAAAGTAAAGTTTCAGCCAACTGCTCAGCGGCTGCTGTCCAAGCCCCATCCTCGCCTGTTTGATGGGGAACACCTGTCATGTGGTCATCCACCAGTGACGACTTCCATCGGATGACTGTCACCAGCCAGGGGCTGTCCAGGAGCAGCATGATCTTGGTTCGAAAGACAGATCCCCCGTGGCTTCTGCTGGCCATCCCCTTTGGGACTAGAAGGCACATTCTTTCCTGGAGGAAGATCCAACTGAGGGCCAGAGCAGCCTCGGGGTTCTTGACCTCACAGCAGTATTAGCATCATCTGACCAGCGGGGCCACGGCCCATTACACCACAGCAAATACCCTTTCACACTTAGCTTCGTTCACCTATATTTGCTAGATGCCCAAAAGTGGCCCATCGGGGTCAAAGTTCATGCACACAGAAAGTGGACTGGGGAGTGACAGTCATACACTATTGGGCCATGGCCTCCAGGGGTCAGGGGGTGTCATGAACACCTGCAGCAGAGGATGCCGGTCAATGATTTCTGCCATCACAGAAGCTGGCTGAGGCAGGTGGCTGCACACAGGGGCAGCAGGATCTTCATGGAGACATTCTCTGAATCACCGAAGTCTCAGATGCCCTCATTCCCAATGCTGCTGATGGTTCTACCATCTCCAGGGCCTCTCTCCAATGGACACAGCAGGCCAGCCATGATGCTTATTTTGCAGTGTGTCTAAAAGGCCCCAGATCTGCAGACATGAGAGGGAAGGGGGAGGGGCAAGGAAGCCCTTGTCAGGACAAGACTGACATAAATGCCAAATGCTTCCATCAAATTCTCATTTCTGGTGGAATGAACCTGTTTGAGAAGCAGCTCCCTAGAATGTTGCCGAAGGGAGCTGGCATGTGTGCATGCCTCAACCCTGCCCCTGACGGTCACAGAGGACACCCCAACCCCGTCAGGCCCATCATGCTGTGGGATGCTGAGCTGGATTGCTAGCAAACACCCAAGTTTAATGGAAATAAGGCAATGGGTGGAGAGAGGAGGACTGGGGTTTTCATCAGGATCGTGAAGTGTCAGTGAAGCAAGGCAAATGGGCACTGGAGATCTGCTGTACAACGCGGGGCCTGTGGTCAGCAAGACTGTAACGAACACTTACATATGTCAAGAGGATGGATCTCATGTTATGTGTTCTTGCAACAATAAAATATTTTTTTAATTCTCACCAAGAATATCTTTTCCACTGATTTTTAGAGAGAATAAAAGGGAGGGGGATGGGAGGGAGAGAGGGAGATATGAGGAAGACACATCATTTGGTTGCCTCCTGCATGTGCCCCACCCTTGACCCTCGACCTTTGGGTGCTTGGGCCAATGCTCTAATCACTGAACAACATGGGCCAGAGCTAAAATACAGTTTTTAAAATGAGGTGATGGGAAGAGAACATTTTGACTGCAAGAGCTAGAAAGTCACCATCTTGAGAATTCACTATGAGGCTTAAAAATACAATCTACTATCTAATGGCATTTTAAAGGGGATCCCTCAGACAATTGGAGAGTGCTATCCAGGGCAGCTAGCTCAACGGGCAGAGACTGGCAGTGATTGGCCCCTGCCTGTACCCCCTAGCACCCCCAGGCTGTGTGACTGGTGCACCCAGGATAAAGAGGAGATGCTTGATGGAGCTCCATGGAGCTCTTCTCCTGCTAGAAGCTGAAAAGGCAAACCCTAACCCAAGGAATCCAGGAATAAACAAATCCATCTAATGCCATCCTTCTGAGGCCTGACCCCCAAGAGACTGTCTAGCACATGCATCACTGGAAGAAGACAACACCCAGCTCTGAGAACAAACACTTCTGACAGTCAAGGGGAGACGGATGAAAGCACCCTCCCCTGCCCTCCTAAAGACACCCCACATTATTCCAGGCTGTGGGTTGTGATGGTGCAGAGGAAGAGCTGCAGTGGGAAAGGGTTATGCAGGAGGAGAGGGCATAACCTACTTTAACTCCTGTGACAATTTACTAATATTACACAGTAATATTAGTGAATGAAGACTTCAAACACAAATTCTTAAAGATATATTTTTATTGGTTTCAGAGAGGAAGGGAGAGGGAGAAACATCATCATTGATGAGCGAGAATCATGGATTGGCTGCCTCCTGCATGTCCTACACTGGAGACTGAGCCTGCAACCTGGGCATGTGACCTCCTGGTTCATAGGTCAACACTCAACCACTGAGCCACGCTGGCTGAGCCAAACGCCAGATGTGTTAACAGGCGCAATGCTAACCAGACAGGCTTAATATTCAAATGATTTGAAGGAAATGAAAGAGAGTAGAAAACTTGACGTCTGCCCCTTCTCCTTCTCTCCTTGTCAGAACTAGGGATCTGACATGCCTTCCCCTAAGCTAAATAAATCTGCAATGCCCGTGATTCTCTTTCTGTCTTGGCCAATTATGTTACAATATGACTGCTACTCTCTTACCAAACCATCTCACTGCCATCTCCAGGCGCATGCGTGTGCACGTGCACACACACGCACACACTAATGCGCACACACATGCATCTCAGCTGACAGATACAATTTGGAAACGTTACATCCTAATGACTCCCACTGACTGTGGGAGGAAGAGCTGGGCCCCTTGAATAGCACGCGCTTTTCAAAGCCTTCCTCCTGGTTGCCGTGGTGAAGCCTCTGGAATGGAGAGTGTCTTGGTGATGAGGGGAAGCCACACCAGGAGAATGGAGGAGAAATTCGTATATTGGGGCCAATAAACCCTCTTGAAGGTTTGTTTCTTAGAGACAAGTTGAGGACACCACCGTGCTTTTGCCCAGGTGTCCTGCTGGCATTATTAGGTCAATAAACTCTGCTCAGATTCTATAAGCCAAATGGCCTCTCCCTGCACATCACCCTGGAGCACAGGGTGGGTTTCCGTGAAGGGGAGGGGTGCCGGCAGCTGAAACCAATGCAGTGGGTGTTACACGGCCACCTCCAGAATGCCCCCGGGCAGCGGGAGGTCAATGAAATGTCCTCAGACCTCCTCTCTGCCTGCGGTCCCTGGAACTTGGGAGAAGACAGAGCTTCACAAGGCGGGGAGATGGGCCACTGCACTCAGGGAAGAGTTCACAGGGGACCACAGCAGAGTGGGGAGTGTTTATACAGCCAGGAAACAGACCACCATGGAGGGAAGGGGAGGAGGAAGGAGAGGTGGGGCGTCAGGGTGGCCTGAGGAAAAAGAATGAAGGATTCAGATGGGTCTGGAAGCACCTGCCCGGGCACCGGTGCACTTGAGGGCTCCTGGCAAAACCTGGCGTCTGCAGGATGGTCACCTGCAGCTCTGGGCAGCTGCAGGGGTCACGCTGCTGCCTCCCTGGGCATGGCCTCCTTGTTGGGTATGCCCTTAAACCTCCTGAGGATCCTGCAGACATGCACACTCTTCCATCAGTCGGTCAGGGTTGGGCCCAAGATTCCACATTCCTGACAAGCTCTCAGACAATGCTTAACCTACTTTAAGCCACAACAAATACCCTTTCACGCTTAGCTTCATTCCACATTTCTGACAAGCTCTCAGAAATGCAGCTGGACCCAAAAATGCTCTCAGAAATACAGTAGTTCAGGGTCCAACCCAGACCTACTGAATGGGAATCTGCAGCTCCTTTTAACCCCCTCTCCCCCTGGCAACTCTCGTGCACATAAAATTTCATAAGTTCTGTTCTAGGTACCACTGATGCTCTGGCGATCAGAGAGAGGACGAAGGCATTGCATCTGTCCACAGCTGGACCCTCTTCATTGCTGAGCAGCATCCCATGCCATGGACATACCACAGTTTGCTCACCACTTCCCTATTGAAGGACGTCTGGGTTCTTTTCAGTCTGGGGTTGTTACAAGTGAGCTGCTGGGAATGTTTGCATACCGGTTTCTGTGGACCTATTTTCATTTTTCTGGGATAAATGTCCAGAGTAAACTGTCTGGGTCCACGGGTGTTGCATATTTACTGTTATAAGAAACTACTGGCCCAATGCACAGATGCGTGCACATTAAAAGGGCCCCAGCAGCAACTTAACCTACTGGCTGGAGCATATGCCCCCTAGTGGTCATTGCACATCATAGCTACCAGTTGAACGGTCCAATGGTCGAATGGTCCCTTAAGCTTTTATAGAGAGAGATTGCCAAACTGTCTCCCAGAATGGTGGCACTATCTTACATTCTCAGCAACAGTGGGTTTCTCTGCATCCTCGTCAGCATTTGGTGTTGTCAGTATTTCTTATTTTAACTGGTCTGCTGAGTATGCAGTGGTTTCTCAATGCCACTTGAATTTGCATTTTTCTGATGGTTCATGATGTTGAACATCTTTTTATGTGGTTGTTCACCATCTGTGTCTCCTCTTCGGTGAAAAAGCTGTTCCTATCTTTTGCCCACTTTCCCTTTTTTCTTTTTTTTTTAACTAAATTTAATTTGCTAAAAAATTCAGTGCTGCTTGCTTCCAGAGAAATAGTCAGTCTGTATCCCTGCCAGGGAGAGGGGAATCCACCAACATCTGTGCGATGATCTATAGAGATAGCCACAAAAATTAGCTGAACTTATTGAACAATGATTGCCAACACTGCATCCAAACACTGAAGCCAAAGCCTCCACTGTTTGCCAGATTTCTGAAGGCTCCGGAAGAATACTAGTGTTTGTCTATATTGCTCTTCAGCAGGTTAATATCTGTATGTCTTTGGAGGGGTGGGTGTGTTCACTCCATGGCTATGTGTCCTAGAAGCTCCATTAGGATGGTGTCCTAGTCCTAATGCCCAGTGCTGACTCCAAGCCACATGGTGCTTCTATTTGAGTAGAAATGGACACTAAGGAACTTCATACAGTTTCTGACCGCAGTCGTTTCTGCTCTGCTCTGCAAGACACCTGGGTGTTTAAGAAAGTGCACAGAGTGAGTTGCTTTGTTCTAGAGAAGTCCCAGCTCTGGAAAGAGGCACTCATGCGGCCCCTCTGAGCATGGGGGAGGGTTCTACAGGGAAGGGAAGACACAGGTGGCTGATTAGGTGTACACACCCGTATCCCCAGCAGCAGCATTCACAGTGGCCCAGAGGGAAAGCAATCCAATTGAACAAAATGTGCTGCACCCATACAGTAGAAAATATTCAGCCTTAAAAAGGAAGGACATTCTGACACCTGCTACCACATGCATGAACCTTGAGGACATGATGCTGAATGAAATGAGCCAGCCACAAAAAGAGAGAGACTGTATGATCCCACAACATGAGGTCCCTAAAATAGGCAGAGTGAGAGACAGAATGTATAAGCGTGGTGGGGAGGGAGTTAGTGTTTGATGGGGACAGAGTGACAGTTTGGGAAAGAGTTCTGGGGCTGACTGTGGGTGATGGTTGCACTACAATGTCCATGTATTTGCAGCCGCTGAGCTGACCACTTAAAGATGGCACATTATATGTTAGGTATATTTCTCTCATTTTTAATGGGTCCTTTACTTTCAGACACGCTTTGACCTGGTCTTGCAGGTCTCTGCTCAGAAGCAGCCCTGCCTTCAACCCCAAACCTTCAGGAAAAAGCAAACCTGGCAACTGGTTCTCGTGATCTTGTGAGTAGACTGATCTTTTTGCCAGCAGCTCAACTGGTTGCCCCCAGCAACTCCACTGGCCACGGGCCAGCACTGCTCTCATATCAATCACAAGAAAGTGCCAGGTTCCTCCCATTTTATGGATGAGACAACTGAGTCACCTGAATTATTGCAATAACCTCATGTCTCCCAGGTTCTCTCTTCATCCCTTGCAGCTCACCCCGAGCTCAGCAGCTAAGCCAGGTGAGTCACCTCTCCCCATCTTCCCCAGAGGAAAGCCAAGGTCCTTACCATGACCAGTGAGCCCTCCACGACCTAGCCCCACTCGCTCCCAGGCTCGCAGCACTCAGTGGTAGCATGGCTATTCCCCAGGCACACCTACCGTGCCCTCTGCTCAGGGGCCTTTGTACCTGCTGTTCCGTTAGACGAGGATGTTCCTCTCTGATATCTGCATAGCCCCCTCCTGCCTTCTCTCGGTGTTTATTCGCCTTGCCTTTGACCTGCTGTGTCAAAAGCATTGTCTAAGTTTATGACCAGTTGTCCAGTTGCCTTGTCAATCACGTGATAAAGCCTCAGGAGCGGGGATTGAGTGGTGTTACCGTCTTCACTCTCCACCTTCTTATAGTACTAGGAGCAGAGAAGGCATTGAGCAGATTGTTAATCGTGATAACTCTCTGTTTTGCCCTGACCTCCATCCTTGGGTGGTCCCAAACTCTGGAGTAATGTACTACTCAGGCATGGTGGCCTAGGTCCCTGCAATTCCAGGTTCATCTGGCAAGGTATCAGGAGAGTGAACCCCCTTTTCCTCCCAGGCACACCGCCCTCCCCCAACAAAGGCGCTGGGTGGCTGGTAGAGGGAGGCAATGGCCCATGACCCTCTGGGCCCGTTAGTCTGAGGGAGGCTAGGACCGCAGAACCATGAGTTCTCAAAAACATGCTGCTCTTACATGTCTGTATGAATCCAGCGCCCCCTCCTGTAAGTGTTCCCTCTTCTGATTCCTCCCAACTCTCCCTGGGCAGTCTGGACCAGCCGGGAGGTGCCCTGCCCTCCTCACTTCTAAGATGACTTTGTCTGAGGACGGGAAATGCTTGGTGCTGTGAGCTTCAGATTCACTCTACACACAGAGGCCTCGGCAGCCTTCTGCACTGTGCGCCGCAGCCCCTGCCTGCTCCGTGCTAGCTGTCCCCGCAGGCTGACAACAGGCCCCATCCAAAAGGTCAGCCTCCCAAGGAGGCATGAAGCAGTCAGGAGGGCGGATGAGGAGCACAGTGGGAAGAGGAGCCACCTGGGAACCTCTGTGCCCTCGGGACCCTCAGGGGAAGCCACAGAGAATTCCGATTGCTGATTTGTGGATCCTTCCCTTCCGCCCTCCTCCCCTCTCACCACCAACGGAGAGGGAGCTTCAAACCAGAATACATTTGAATGGCAAAATAATTTATGCTTAATTAGGGTGCTAGATTTAAAATTAGATGTTTAAATGCATAATCACATAGACGTTGAATCCCATTGTTTTGCCATCATTAGTCACCCGTTATAGGTGTCTGTGACCTCGGAGCCTTCTCTTTTGTCCTAGGCTCCCCTTCCTTGCCTTTCTATAAATTATGCCAAATTAATCTTTCTAAAACACCACCCTGGTCATTTCACACACTTCCTCTAAAAAATGAAACAGTTGCTCATTAACATCCAATTTCTGACATGTGGGACCCTGCATGCTAGCCCATGCCCCCTTCCCAGGGCACCTACTGGCCTGGTGGTACCTCCTGTGGCACTTATGCACCTGCTGATCCCTCCACATCCTTTGCTCACTCTCTTATCTCTGTCTGAGGGGGAACCTTTCTACCAACCCAAATTCTACCCAGTCCTTAAGACTCCATTTGAAAGCCACTGCCCATGAATTCTCTGGTTCCATAACGGTCATCTCCCCACCCCCTCCACCACTTCCTGTTCCGGCTGATCAAGTTCTGATTGTGCATCCTTATCTCATTTGCCCTGGAATCAGAAATTTTGATCTACCAGCCCAGTGGTCGGCAAGCTGTGGTTCTCGAGCTACATGCGGCTTGTGACTGTTGACTAATGAGTTTGCGGACCACTGACCTAGACTCTGGATTCCAATAATTACTGGCTGTTGTTGTTCCTTATAATTAAGCCCCTATCCCAGTGGTCAGCAAACTCAGTCAACAGAGCGGTAAACCGTGGCTCGAGAGCCGCATGTGACTCGAGAGCTGCAGTTTGCTGACCACTGACCCAAACAAAAGACTGCATTGGAGCTCCTCCACCACCACGCTGGGCCTGGGACAAGCTGCCTCCATCCTGAGGGCACCTGGCCCTTCTCCCTCCAGCACTAGACAGGGTTCTGCTCTCCACCCCTTCTGCTCCAGGTCGATTCCCCTCTCTGTAGTGCTTTCGATATTTGTCTCTGTATCTGTTTACCTCCGAGAATAGGCATGTGCTCAACTCTGCGGCCCAGATACCTGGTTAAACACGGGTTCTGGCTGTGTCTGTGAGGATGTTTCCAGGTGAGATTAGTATTTGACCAGAAGTCCATTGCCCCCACCCCCCACATTGTGTGTGGCCTCCTCCAGCCCGCTGAGAACCTCAATGGGATGGGAAGACCCAGGAGGGGGAACTCTCTGCCTGGCTGGTGAAGCTGGGACATCAGCTTTCTTTCCTCTCAGACTGGAACTTACACCATTGCTTCTCCTGGTTCTCAGACCTTTGGACTCAGACGGAAACTACACCACCAGCTCTCCGGGGCCTCCACGTGTGGACAGCCGATCGTGGGACCTCAGTCTCCACAGTCACTGAGCCTACCCCATATAATCACTCCAGAGAGCTGGGAGCTGATTCACGTGTCTGATGGCATCTGGCTAAGGTGACCTCAAGCTGGTATTGCTGGTGGGCCTTCGCTGCTTGGCGGCCAGAGGACTTCCCCTGGGCAGGGTTAGGAGGCCCCGATAGCTTCTAGCCTCTCCTGTCTTTTGCTGACCAACCCCCAGCTCACTGACTCTTTCTCCAACATATAGATTCCTTCAGTCATTTCAGAGCTGAGTCTTGCTGATCTGAAAACCATCCTCTTCTTTTTTACTTCTTTCTATAAACGGTACGTGAACTACATCTATTATGTGTTCTCCATGCTCATTGTAGAAAAAATATCATGCAGGTAAATGAAGAGAATAAAATAAAATCCTCCATACTTTTTTTTTTACAAATATTGGATCACAACGTGCAGTTTTAAAACCAGATTTTTACTAACCAATAAACTGAAAACTGTTAAAAGCCTGTCATCACAGATGTGTATGGCTGTGTGGAACCCATGAATCAACATCCTATCATTTATGAGGCCAATTCCCTCTGCTGTATATTTGGGCTGTTTCCAGTTTGCGGGAGTTCTGCAAGGGGCCCCTGCCAAAGAGGAACCCCTCTGCAGGCCAGGCTCCAGATGGGGTTTTTCAGCTTCAACAATGTTAAGACCCCAGTCCACTGCGATCCACTTCTCAGCCACCTTCTCTGGGACTCCCACACCCACTTTCTGTTTCTAACCAGGGTCGCTTTGTACCTTCCCAGGAAGCCCTGTCTTTCAATGCTCCTCAAAGTCCTCTAAACTACTCTCACATGTGCATTCTTTCTGAAAAAAAAAATATATATATATATAGATAGATAGATAGATAGATAGATAGATAGATATAGATAGATAGCTTTCGTACCCTTTTAAATTAACGATGAGGAAAAACAACAATTGTCACCCACTCCTTCCCAGAGCAGGGACTTGGAGAATATGAATGGGATGGCCTTGCTGGCAGCTGGTTGATGCAGGCTGGCTCCCAGTTCTGCAAGCCCGGCAATCCACCCCGTGGGAGCTTCTCTGACCCGATGCCTGTGAGTCTCCCGCCTCACTCTGCCTCGCGCTTTTTTCTCCACTTATTTCAGGAACATGTGTCATCCGGTAGCCATCCTCCCATTGGTGGATATGTAGGTTCAGATTCTCACTATAATCAATTATGGTGCCAGGAACAAAGAAAGTAGCTTTTTCAGCATGATTACAAGAGTAATTATTTTATTGTAGAACACTGAGAAAATGCAGGTTTTTAAAAATACTCACTTAGAGATAACCACTGTTACTGTTTGGAATCCATCCTTCCAATTTTTCTCTAATCATAATTACGTACATAGTTTACAAAAGAACAAATCAGGCTACACTCTCTGCCTCCAGAAATGTTATACCCACCGGGAATGGGTGTCAATGCTCCTTCCCCTGGAGTCATCTCAACTCACAAACACGCATGTAAACATGTTAAAGCTTTGTCAAGGGCTGTCTTATTTTACTTCGCATTTCTTTGGGTATCAGTAAAGTTTAACATTACTTGGAGAGACCTATTAGCATGTGAGCTTATTTTTTTGTGTGAAATTGCTGTAAGTATCCTTGGGGACTTAGATTGTGTTTATTGAATATTAAGAAGCCCTTTACATAGGAAGCTGTTGTATTTTTCTTTAAAAAAAAACAAAACAACATTTTTATTGATTTCAGACAGGAAGGGAGAGGGATAGAGAAATAGAAACATCAATGTTGAGAATCATTGATTGGCTGCCCCTACTTGGGAGGGATCGAGCCTGCAACCAGGGGTGTGTCCTTGGCTGGAATCGAACCTGGGATCCTTTAGTCCACAGATCGACACTCTATCCACTGAGCCAACCAGCTAGGGCTATTTTTCACAAGTAGTGTTTGTTTTTAGGGCTTTTTGATATTTAAAAGTGTAAGATTGCTTATTTGGGCAAATCGGTAGTCTTCTAGACTCTGTCTTTATTTTGATACTTAATGAGCCCACTTTACCACAAGGTAATAAGATACGTATCTCTGTTTTTCTTTAGTGGTTATATGATTTCATCTTCATTATTTAAATGTTTAATCATCTGGCATTTCCTTTGGTGCATAATACGATAGATTTAACTTTGTATGTTCCCAGTTATCCCAGCTCCACTTATAGAACATCCTTTCATTCCTCGTGAATTAAATGCTGTTATTTTATAACCTAAACCTATTTCTTGTTTCTGTTTCTGAACTTTCTATTCTCTTCTCCTGATCTTCCATCGTTTCTTTTGCCGCCATTGCCCTGGAGAATTATTGAAGCTGTTATGTATTTTGCCATTGACAAGGCAGATTTTCTCTCTTCTTCTTTTATTGAATTTCCAGAAAGTTGGTATGACTTTATTTCCCAGGATTCTCACCTGTACACCTTGTCCAGTTCTTTGCTGGGATATAGGGAAACTGTTAATTTTGCTCATTTAGGAGGGCAGGAGGCTAGCTTACTAATCATTTTTGTAAATTCTAATATCTTTCCATTGATTCGCTCAGATTTCATACAAGTATCATCTGCGGATAATGGCTGATCATTTTGATTTTTTAAAGTTATTTGTTGTTCTTACTTCCTGTCCTGGCTTTGTACTGGCTAAAACTTCTCAAAATGTGTAGGATACTCTTAGAGGTCCCCTTGACCTTGTGCTTCCATAGGCGCGAACGTGTACTGTGTGCTGGGCCCTGCCTCCCTCTAATCTCATCTCTTTCTCTTTGGAAGACCTTACTGGGCCCTCTGGGAGAATTTGCTTGCATAGCTTAGTCCCTTCTGGATTCTTCTGGAGTCTGCCTGCCTGAGGAGAAGGTCGTCTTGGTTTCTCTACATCCTGGGAAGGGTCAGTCCTAGTGGGTGAGGTAGGGAAGGAGGCTCAGGGCTGCCAATGATGTGTGTGGGGGTCTGATTCAGGGATTGACGGCAAGCTCCTCTGGCTTCCGATCTGAAGACACCTTCTTCGGTGGCCTTGTCAACGATGAAGCTGACACTCTGAACCCCTCTGTCTGATGCCTCCTCTCAATTGATTCCAACATGAAATAGAGTAGAAGTGATCATAGTTATCTGGATTGCATTGTCCTTGAACATAGTAAAACATCTTTGTCTCGGCATTAAATCTGAGGTTGGTGGTTGCCTTTAGGAAGACAGTCTCTATCATATAAGAGGGCATCCTTTAGAGAAGTTCCCAGCTGGTACCCTCCAGGGCATGCCCATGGGCACCGCACTGCTCAATGACTTCCACACCAGTCTGACCTCGAGAACGACAAACCACGCGACATTAAAAATTCCACAAAATGCTTGTGCTTCTGGATGGGGATCTGTGCTATCGGTCCTCTACCTAAACACATTTGTGAACGTAACCTGACACAATCACAATCCATATGTCACGGAGACTCCGTGAACTACGGGACCCTCCTGTGATTACTGAGAAATTAAAGCAGAACAATGAAGTGGCCTCTATCTGACCCAGAGAAAGCTGGGATCCACCTGCCATTGATGGCCTAAATGTATTCCGCACCTCTCAAGGGCAGTGGCAGAAGGAGGAAGTCAAATACAAGATTTCCAAGAAGTGAAGGGAGAAATATTGGTGCCGGGTTCCTTCCCCCTCAAGGATGGAGGTGGGGTGGCGGGGGGGCGTGGAGGGAGAGAAAAGATAAAGAAATCAAACAAGGAAAGGTAAAGAAATAGAGATTAGAAGATTTCACACTGGAATAAAGAAATTCATGTTGCCTTAAATATAATTTGTGTTAGTTACATTTCAATTCCTAATTTATACATAGCAGGGTTGATACAGAATTGCATTATAACAAAATTAGCCGGAATAATTAGCATAGCGTATGCGCCTCTGATTAAACACCCAGCAGATCGCGTGGTAATTAAGATCAGTGAGCGCCGCCGTTTCGGGCTTTGTCATCTTATTATCTGCCTCACAAGTGCTTCCTCTTTGCCTCCCTTCTGATTTGAAGTTGGGGGAGCAATCTCTAACCATCCTCGCTTTATTTCTTTAAATCACCTTGCCCAGACTCCTACCCTCTCCCTGTGGCCATTGCTCTCGCTCTTTGTATTGACACCGATGTGCTGATGTCAAATTTCTCTCTCATGTAAGGCATTCGATGCTGCAAAGCATTTGTGCTTGGTGACTCAGGTTCAAAACTTTCAACACCCATCATTCTTTGGGCGAAGAGAGAACCGGGGTACAACCACACTCAGGCCTAACGCCTGAACTGCAGACTGAGCCAGCGGGTTCACAGCTCCTTTCCAGGCCACGCCGGCGGCCAGTGGTTCCCGGAAGGTAGCCATCTGGGTTGTTTTCCATCCCGGCGACACTGGATGGCAGTCCCTCAGGGGCCCGGCTGCCTGCTTGCTGATGACCTCAGGCTGTGGCCATCGCTCCTCCACTCAGGGACTCGGGGGCTGGCTGCTGGCCCTGCACCATCAGGGAGACAATCATGGAAGGCAGGAGTCCAGGAACCAAGGCGTGGAAAACTTGGGGGATTAACTCACATTCTCAGCACAGGCGGAGCCAGTTCTGTGGCCTCTCTCTAGACATGTCCATGATTTTAACGGCAGCGTGAATGCAATGCCCTATCCGCCAGGAATACCTGCAGCCACACTCACAATAAGTACCTGGACAGAGCTCTTGGGCTAAAAACAGGAAGTCACGTGGCTGGCAGCCCAGAACTGGGACAAAGGTTCAGAAATGTCATCAAGGAGCCACCTCTCCCCCTCTTTCTGCCCCACTCCCCCCAGGTAGGTGATTCTCCATCTCAAGCGTGTCACCTCATCACTGTGAGAGGCTGCCCCAGCTCCACACACCATGCCCATGACCAAGGGAAGAAGGAAGGAAAAGGGGGGGTGCCAGCCACTACTTCCCTTTCCATCAGGAAAGCAGAAAATTCCCCACAGGCACTGGAGCAGGCCACGCCCACTCTCCCTGGCCAGAACTGGGTTGCAAAGGAGACTAGGACTGATCATACTGACTTACATCAATATGATTCATCACAGGGGTCGGGCACATTGTCACAGCAAGGAAGGCCTGGACTCTGTGAGGTAGGAGGAAGGAGAACAGACATTGATAGGAACCCAGGGCTAGCTCCTCAAATGAAGGTGCCAGACATGTTGTAAAAAGTGCCAATGTGCCCAAACCAGTTTGGCTCAGTGGATAGAGCATCGGCCTGCCGACTGAAAGGTCTCGGGTTCGATTCCAGTCAAGGGCATGTACCTTGGTTGTGGCATATCTCCAGTGGGGTACATGCAGGAGGCGGCTGATCAATGTCTCTCTCTCATTGATGTTTCTACCTTTCTATTTATCTCCCTTCCTCTCTGTAAAAAAATCAATAAAATATATATATATATATATATATATATATATATATATATATTTTAAGTTTCAATATTTGGACCAGAACCTGCAGCGAGGCACCTGGGAGCTGGGAGGAGGAGGGGAGTGTTAGAGACAGAGAGAGGCTTATTTTAAGGAATCAGCTCATGTAACTGTGGAGACTGACAAGTTCAAAATCTGTGGGGTAGCCAGCAGGCTAGAGACCCATGAAAAGTTGCAGTGCAAGTCCAAAGGCCCTCTTGCTGGGGACACATCAGTCAGTCCTTGTCCTATTCGGGCCTTCAACTGATTGAATGAGGCCCACCCATATTGTGGAGTGTAATCTGCTTTACTCTAAGTTCACCAACATAAACATTAATTCCATCTCAAAGAAACATCTTACAGAAACATCCAGGTTAATGTTTGACCAAATATTTAGGCACTGTGGCCCACCCTGGTTGACACAAAATTATCCATCACAAGGGAAGATGAGAGAATGTGAGAAAAGGAAGAGGTGGTAGGATAGGGGTGCATGGTAGAGGAGGCTCTATAAAAGCCACACGAGGAATAGAAACATTTTTAAGGACACAAATTTGCAACTAGCAAATAAATAAGTCCTGGGGAGTTAATGCACAATGTAGTGACCATAGACAACAATATCTTACATAATAAAAGCCTAATATGCTAAGTGTCTGGTCTCCATTCAACCAATCCAAGCATAATATGCTAATAATATGCTAAGGCCGCTGAACCACTCGCTATGATATGCACTGACCACCAGGGGGCAGACACTTCAGCTGGTAGGTTAGCTTGCTTCTGGGGCCCAGCCAATAGGGACTAAGTGAGATAGGCCAGACTAGACATGCCTTGGAGCCCCCGCTGCAGTCTCTCCCCAGCTGCCCAACCTCCTGCACACCCGCACCCGCCCTGATCGTGCACTGGTGGGGGGCTGAGGGATCTCCATCCCGAGTCCACAGACTTCGTGCCCTGGGCCTCTTAGTTGTATTATAAACACCAATCTTGCTGAGAGACTGTATCCTAGTTATTCCCACCACAAAAAAAAAGAAACGATAACCATGTGAGGTGGCAGAGGAGCTAGCTAGCACTACATGGTGAGCATACTGCAACATGTAAATGTATCAAATTAACACTGCTGCACAGCTTCAACTCACACAGTGTTACATAGCAAATATATATTTCAACTCAAAAAAGAATCTAAAGTGTATTAATTTCTTGGGAGCTATATGGCACAGCCTGGGCCCCTCAGGTCACCACAAAATACAGGAGTGCTGGGGCAGCTGGGTTCTGCGCCCCCATTAATGTGGGGTCTAGGACCACCAGACAAAGAGGTCATGAGAAAACAGTCCCCACTCCCGCCAGAACGCACAGAAATCACAGGAGGGGCGTTGTACTCCCACGGTGGTGGAATCGGGTATTTAAGCCAAGCTACCAGCCCTGAGAGGTGTAGAGACATCCACCAACATATAGGTTACTCTTTTATTGTTCATTTATTTGCTGCCTTTGTCTTCTTGACACTAGCCAGTCGGTCTCTGGATTGGAAACCAAAGATTTCCCTCCATTCGCTCCAGTTCAACACGTGTCCAGTTTATGGTCAGGCCAACACTCCTTTCAGATGAAGCGAGGGAGCCGTCAGGTGGACATTCCCAAGGGTCCCTTCCACAGGAGGAGGCTCCAAGCCCAGTCTTTAGAGTTCCAGGTAGAATCTCTCTCTCGATCAAAGAAGACGGGGTTCAACAGCATCGGTGAGAATGTCCATCTCAAATATGTCCCCTCTTCTTCCCCACACCCTCACCAACCCGTCCACTGCCCATCTCTAGAATAATCTCTCCTGGGGCTTCAGGGAGATGAATTCTGCCTCCCGGTGACAGAGGGGGAGGGAGGGCTGTAACACAAGCCTGCTTCTTCTATTTATAGCCTCCCCACACCACAGCTGCTAACTCTGGACCCAGCTGAGAAGAAAAGAAGTTTGGTCAACACGCAGACGACACTGCAATGTCCAGCTCTGACTGCCTCCCCGACCACCCACTCAGCTCAGACTTAGTGAGGAGGCTGAAGGCCGCGCTGGACGCCAGGGATGAGGAGACGGTGTGCGCCGTGATCTGCACTCAGGTCAGCCACGTGGACGCCGTGATAGAACTGGCCAACGACGACTGGATGAAAGACCCCTCGGCCCAGCTGCCCCCCGGGGTGCTCCTAGGTAACCAATCTCCTCCTGTGCTTGAAACTATACCCATCACGTGTGCCTTTGACGCGGATGGGCCATTCCTGGAGCTGGGAGGGAGGACGGTTGAAAAAGCAAAGGATGGTTCTTGGCTGTGTGATTCTTCTATCCCTGCACACACATGTGCTGCATAGACTGTATCTCCGTATGACATAGGCAACCGTTAGAGGCCCATACAGCACATTTAAAAAGAGGAAGGTGAACCCAAGGCACCGCCATCCTCACACAGTGCCTGTCTTCATGGCTGGTCCATTTGCAAGTCAACGGCCCCTGTTTGGAACCAGGTCGGAGGTGTCATTTTGTGTTCTGCTCCGTAGTTACTAGACCTAACATATTTTCCGTGGTGCTTCAGAATCGTCTTAACTCAATCACCTATTGGGGTGATTCGTCACAAAATACTTAAACCAAATGCCTACAAGAGGGGAATCTCTGTGTACATGGTTGCTACTATCAATAATGCTGTAATTAGCATCTTTATTAGCATTCCTGGGGCTTTTTTCTTATTTGGGTGACATTATATATTAGAACGCTAGTCAATTCCTGAGAGCCGTATTACTGCAACAAGGATAGAAAAGTTCCCAAGTTGTGTTCTGAAAGGATTTCTGTTCCCTCTGACCATGAGTGCCCGTGTCTCGCCACCCCCTGGGCCTTGCTGCTGATGAACACTGGTATTTAACCTCCAGTTTAATGCGTGCACCCTTCTCCGTGCCTGCTCACCGTCCTTTCTCTGCTGCCCAGGACAGTCTTGTCCATGGGGTTTTGTTTTCCTTTGTAGACTTCTTCACACGTGGCTTGTCTGTTCAGGCCCCTGGGCAACAGCTCCCAATTCTTTGTATCCTTCTTGTCATTTTTGGAAGACTTCTTCACGTAACATCTACATAAAACCACTTTGTCCTGCTGGGTGAAAGTATTTCCCCTGGCCTGAGAGTTACTTTTGGTTGTATTGTGCTGTTTTCTAGCTGGTCCGATGTGCCCTCTGCTCACCGAGGCCAGGACATACCCTGTCCTTCCAGACCCACACACAGGGCCACCTCCCTGGACGGCCACCCCTGCTGCCCTAGCCGGCAGACTCACCTCCTCCTTCACCAGAGCTCAATGCTCTCCGTCTCTGTCAGTGGCAGGAGCACACGCCTTGCTGGCTAATTTTTATAACCCACTGAATATTTCACACCCAAGTTCAGCCTCTGCAAGGGCAAGGACCTTGCCGAACCCGTGTTGGTACCCAGCCCCCTGCACGGAGTCTTCGTCCTGAGAGGGAGCTCAGACTCTGGGTGCCCACCCTGGCACTGGCGGGCCAGCTCCTTTTGATCACTCGGCTGAGTGGGCACAGACTGCCTTTCCACAGGCGCTTCTGGGCCTGCTCTTTCTGCAAAGAGCTATCTAATTCTCCTTTCTGCTGATGCCGAGCCTCCGCTGTTTAATATCAGTGACAGTTGGGTTATTTGTCCTTGCCTCTCTTCTGTGCCTATCAGCGCAGCAACCACTGGGAACAGGCGGAGGGAGCAAGGGCGGCTGGGGGAGGGTGGCGAGACCCTTCCTGGCCCCAAATGCATCAACCGTACAATTTGGTAACCGGTGTAATCAAACTACTTAAGGAACAACTGATTACTAATTGCTATTATTAAAGACGTCAGCATTCCATGATTTTGCTGCTAATACAGTATATACAAGTCAAGATGCTACTTGAATTGTTGATAGAAACGGAAAACCAGGGGCATTATGTTGTGTTTGGGGCAATGGTATTGAGCATCTGGAGGCAAGTTAAAGAAATGCTAATTGGATTTTTATTAAGAGATCTCACCCACCAGTGTGGGTAGGTGGGGCATGAGCATGTGTGAACATGTGACAGGCACATGTATGTACGCCAAGACCAGGTCATTTTTGGAGTTCCATTTCTCATTCAACATTCGCCCCAGAGGCTTGACGCTAAGCAGCCCTGACATTAGAGCCACAGCCATTGCTCCTGGCCTGTTCATGGGGAGGACCGTCACCCGGGGCAGACCAACAGTTAGATGTCAGGTACTTGAGCACAGCTCCTGCCTTAGGGGACTCCTTGGCACCAATGACAAGAGTATGCGCACTGTGAGTGGCTCTGAGACATGAGCCATAATGGGAATGGCAAGAGAATAGCAATGAAGGGACCTGGTTCTTGCCTTGATTCTACCACTCCCTGTATGGTCTTGAACCTGCCCAGTCCATCTCTCTGAACCTAATTTTCTCATTGAAACAAATGGGCCAGCCCTGGACATTAGCTCAGTGGTTAGAGCGTCTGTCTGCACATCAAAGAGTTGAGGGTTCAATTCCTGGTCAAGGGCACATACTTGGGTTGCAGGTTCTATCCCCAGCCCGGGTTGGGGTGTGTGCAGGAGGCAACCAATCGATGTCTCTATCACATCCATGTTTTTCTTTCTCTTGCCCCCCTCCCTTTCTTCTTTCCACCCGTTCTAAAAATCAATGGAGGCCTAGCAGGTTTGGCTCAGTGGTTAGGGCATTGGCTTGCACACTGAAGGGTCATAGGTCTGATTCCAATCAAGGGCATATACTTCAGTAGCAGGCTCGATCCTCAGGCCTAGTCGGGGCACGTGCAGGAGGCAACCAATCAATGTGTCTCTCTCACATGGATGTTTCTCCCCCTTCCTTCCACTCACTCTAAAAAATCAATGGGAAAAAATATCCTCAGGTGAGGATTAACAAAAAAGAAAAATAAGTGGGCCATCTCTCAGGGTCTTTACAAATCAGACTAGCTAGGGTTTCATAACTTGTGTTTGTGGAGGAGTGAACAAACTCCCGCTGCTTTCACAGATGTGGTGCAACCTAACAGGCCTGGGTGGACCAGCCCTGCCTTCGAGGGGAGGCCAGGTGGGCAGGGAAGGAACTGCCTAGAAGGCTGGAGGAGACTGCTTTATGAGCTCCAATGCTCCAGATAGGCAACAGCATGGCCCAGAGCCAGCCCTGTCCTCATTGTTAGGCAGAATAAGTCCCCAAAGCAGAGCATGTGAGAATTGGAATGGAGCCCTAAGTGAAGGCAGAATAAGGAATCGCTGTGCAGGGAGGACTTGTAGTCGACGTGCGTTTCCCACGGACCTAAGTGAGGCTCGGAGAGGTTGAGTTACACCCTGTGGTCCCACAGCCGACAGGAGGTAGAGCCCAGTGATGCCTGTAGTGCATCCTATGGCTGCATTTTGCAAATGGCACATTGAGGCTCACACCTGTCCCCTTAGTGGTCAATAGCCAGGAGCAGCATGCTACCCAGGTGTGTTACTGACTTGTAGTCAAGGGCTCTTGATACCCACCCCCTAGAGACGTGGTGCAGGAGGATCCATGAAGAAATGTTCCCCGTGAAACTGTGTACAACCCTTTGATTATACATGCATACACTCACATGTACACATGTGTGTGGGCACATACGTGCACACGTGTGTGCATATATGCTGGCACACACACACAATATCAATAGCATGAGTCCCGGACTTTAAATAAGAGTGTCAAGAAAAACATGAGTGTGAATGGGTTGCTAAGATGCAGAATAAAAAAACAGAAATGGGGAGCAGGAGGCCACCGACGACAGGGAAAGACAGAAAGGAAAGCTCTTCAGCCATCTCGCCTGCACACCCTGAGCAAGGAACGTGGGGGCAGGGAGACCCTGCTCCAAGCAAAATGAAATTAAACCTTTCTAAGTACTTATAAATCAGCACCTAATGACAGTATCCCGCCACCAGCCAGAGCATTGCTCTTATTACTTTGATTCACAAGCCAGGAAAAGATCTGGAATTATGCACAAATTATTGTCCCATCTTCTTAATTAACACTGATTGCAAAATTCTTGCTAAAGTCCTTGCTAACAGACTCAATTATGTGCTGCCTGAATTGATTCACCCAGATCAAGTGGAATTTATTAGAAATACACTCTCCTACAATAACATCAGATTATCTTTGAATATAGTTAAATTATTTAGGAATAAAATGATTCCAGTAGCAGCCCTGGCTTTATATATAGAAAAATATCTCCCGCCACCTAGAATGAAAATACTGCTTTTCCATCTTACCAAACACCCTGGGCTCTTTTTTTCCCCAGAAGCAGGCTGAATCGCTGTCTCGAGATGAGATGCCTGCCTTAGAGCTAATGGTCCAGCTTCAAAGCAGATGAGCAGGAAGAAAAATCCTGCGGGGTTAAGTCTCTGCTCTCTCAAATCTGAACCCTCGCTGCCGATGGAACACAGTGACACTGCAATTAGACCAAATCAGGATATTTTCAGAATCAAACTGAGAAACAAAGCTAATAAAGAAATAATGTATCTGCTGATGACATACTTCTGTTAGCATCACTGCCAAGCTCGGTGGAGAGGTTTGGAAGGACAAAAAGGGATGAGGGTGCAGTGGAGAGGTCGCCTCCCTTCCAGGGTGGCGGTGGCTCCTGCAGCCATGTGCTCTGCTTGGGATAAACACTCCGGGTGGACTGGGAATGGCAAACACACTTCCTGCAGCCTGGTTCTACTTCCCTATCCCATCACCTGTCATCTTGGATTGGTTCTACCTCCCAATCCTATCACCCAGTCCAGCCACTGAACACTGGACAAGGACTGGGTGTGTCCTGTTCACCATATCCTAGCACACAGTAGGCATATAATAAATATTAATAGGCCAAACAGCATATGGATGACACTAAAAATCTCCTGGGTTGACCCTTCAAAGATGAGCGTGATTTTAACAGTCTGCGATCGAAAGAAAGAGGCTCCCGGTAAAGGCAGCAGAGTGAACAGATGTGGGGCATGCCACCTTGCACAAGGAAGTGAGCATGCCTGGGAAGGGGGGTGTAAATCAGAGAGAGGAAAATCCAGGCAAGTGAGTGAGGACTGTATTGTGTGAGGCTACAAATTCTAGACATAGGCAGCTACTCTTGTTGGAGAGTCAATGAGCAGCCATTCAGCAATAAAATGAAATAGTCTAATTTGGAGGGGGGAAAAACTTTCACATACATGGGAAGGAGAGAGGTGAAGAGACTGGTGTCAGGAGACCCGGCTAGCTGTCTTCACTAATTGTCTCTACGGAGATGCAGTGGCACCACCTCCCTTGAATCTAGGACTGGCTTTGTTCTCATCAACAATGGGCTTAGCAGCAGACTGAAGGTGACAGAAGAAAGAGTCAGAGAATCTGAAAACAGATCCACAGGAAGTACACAATCTGAAGAACAGAAAGTAAGATGGCTGAAAATAAAATGAATGGGACTGTGGGCAATAGAGCAGGTCTGGCATACTCAACTGGAGTTTGAGTAAGAAAATGGAGCAGAAAAAATATTTAGAGAAATAATTACCAAACATCTCCCAAATTGGGTGAAAGATATAAATGCACAGATTCCAGAAACTGAGCACACTGGAAGCAGAGGTGACAGAAGAGAAAGGAGTCAAACATGTGCCGGGTACCTTCTGCTCTGCTGACTGTGATCTTCCTGTCACTCTCACATCTTACCTGCTTCCTCATCATCACACCATCCCTCTCCAGAACAGTGATTCATCTCTCATGCTGGCTAATGATTTCCCTGTGTCTCCCCTCCTTAAAGGCGAGGATTTCTGCCTTATCTACCCAGGCTTCTGTGCATAAACAAGAGAAAATATTCCCCCTTTGTATAGAAATGTAACCCTTCCACATGCAAACTACATGAGCCTCAGTATCACCAAACTCTTCTAAAACTCGCTTTTTAAAAAAATCTTTTGCCATTTCTTAGGGGAAGATCTCTTGTTATTTTAACTTGTATTTTAAATCAGTAAAATTACAAGCTGTACATACGTTTAATAGTCATTTATACTTATTATAATGTGCATTTCCTACTTTGTAATGTAAGTTCAAGGTTTTCCTATTTTTCTACCAGAAAGGTAAGTAGAATGGTCTCAGAATCCACCAGATGACACTGGTCTCACTCAGCTCCATGCAGAGCTGCCAAGCAGCTGGGAGACCCCACCAGGAGCCCACCCTCCTTCGCAGCAGGATCAGCAAACGTCTTGTTTCTAGAAGGGACAGAAAGAGTGGTAGGTCATAGCCATCAGGCCAACCCAACTTGAAGAGATATTTTGCTCCCTGTGTGAGACTCATAAAAAACAATCAGTCTGAACATGCAATTTGTCTCAAGAGGTAGGAGCTGCAATTTTATCATGTAATTAAATCCCCATGACAGTTACAGAGAAACTCCGTGGCCGCTGTCAGGGAAAGCGTCAATGATATGCTTTACAGCCATCCCCCGCGCCCGGAAACGTCCTCCCAGGGCTGTGTCCTGTGGCATGTGCCGAGGCTCAACTGCTCTGTCTCACCCTGGGCCACGGGGACCTTAGGACACAGGGCACCTTTGTTTCTGAGCCTCCAAAACACCCTCCTGGGCCTTCCTGAAAAGGCAGCACTTGACCTTCGGAGAGGATGGCATCCATAATGAGATGTGGCTTTGTTGTTTTGCAGGAAAATACGTTCAAGAGGTGTTTTTTCCTCCCTCATGTTGTCTTCTTGCACATGATGGAAATGAGATTTCTTAATAATAGGAAATCAGTGCAGACAATTTAGGTCATTATTAATAGAGGCGCTTGATCTGAGGAAGTAAATGTTTTAATGCCGAGTTCAATGAGCTGTGCCGTGCTAACGTTGTGATTCAGAAAGAGGTGGAGGTACCTGAACATTTTTAATATCTCTGTGTATGGGGCAAACTCAGCCCTACCTGTCCAGCTTACTATTTTTTTATTATTATTTAAAAAGCTGGAGGGAGCCCAGCTGGCATGGTTCAGTGTTTGAGCATCAACCTATGAACCAGGAGGTCACAGTTAGATTCCCAGTTAGGGTATATGCCTGGGTTGGGGCTCAATCCTCAGGGTAGGGCATGCAGAAGACGGCCGATGAATGATTCTCTCTCATTATTGATGTTTCTATCTCTCTCTTCCACTCTGAAATAAATAATTTTTTTTAAAAGAAAAAAGTCCTAACTGGTTTGGCTCAGTGGATAGAGCATCGGTCTGAGGACTGAAGGGTCCCAGGTTTGATTCCGGTCAAAGGCGTGTATTTTGATTGTGGGCACATCCCTAGTAGGGGGTGTGCAGGAGGCAGCTGATCGATGTTTCTCTCTCATCGGTGTTTCTAACTCTCTATCCCTCTGCCTTTCTCTCTGTAAAAGAAACAATAAAATAATTTTTTTTAAAAAAAGAAAGAAAGAAGGGTGCTGTATTTGTTCGGAAGCATTCCCATGACCAGCTCCCAGGAGTAGCAGTGACACTGGCAGGGCCTGGGGATGCTGAAAGGGTGAGGGGGGAGGTTTCCATGGTTGCACCAAAGAGAAAGCAGAGACAGAGAAGGTGACACACTGTGCACACCCTGGTAGACCTTCACATCTTCAGTAGAGGTGCCAGACTCACTCAGTGATGCTGTCAGTGGGCCAGCTTAAAAGCAAACAAACCAACCAAGAAAAATTAAACAAGCTAATTATGTGCCCGGCATGGGGGCGGACAGATGTGGGTCCAGGGAATGAGGAAGCAAATCTGGGTCTCTTCGGATTCCAGGCAGGGCTCTAGGCCTGGCAAAGCCAGGGGTCTCACTGAGTGAAGGAACTTAAAACAACACCAGCAACTGTGCAGGCATGCTTTGAACATCAACACATCCACAGCACAACTCACCTCTGAGCTTAGAAACAAGGAAAAGAACCCTCATGTGCCAGAGCAGGGGAGCCCCCGGCAGCGAGTGGCAGCTTCAGCCACTTGATTCACAAGGACAACAGGATCCCAAGGGCCCGGGGTTCTAGTGTTGGTTTGGGGCTTTGATACAAACAGCCCATTGCTCTGGCCTGTGGAGCACTTTAGGGATCCTGACTGTGTCATGCTCCACGTCAACCCCCCGTGGGAGACCCACACTTCCACGTATTCACTCAGATCATCGATAAGCATGCTGTGCAGGCTGGGCTGAAATCAGACTCCGCCCTTCCCTGTGCGCTGTGGTCCTCAGCCGTGCTGCTTACCAGAAGCATCTGGGGAGTTTCTACCAGTCCTGCTGCTCAGGCTGCTCCCTCCAACCCTTCACACCAACCCGTCACACCGGAATCACTCATTTTGGGATCCAGGTGATTCCACTTACAGTCAAGGTGTGAACCAGCACTCCACAGGTGCCATGGGTATTGCTTCTCCAGGGTGTTTTTTAAGGAGCGTTTCCTAGAGAACGACCCATATTTTTTCCACCTTCTCTAAAAGGTCTTGGTGACCATTTCCATTGCAGAGTGAAATGTGCATGACTATGCCTACATCCCTGCATATCTCTGAAGTGACCTCACCACAAAAGAAAACTCTGTGATCCCCCCTGACTTGTTCCTGGTGGCCCCCAGAGCTCCAGGTGCCCCACTCTCACGTCTAAATACCCCCCACTCATCTTTTTCCTCCTCCATTTAGGGACCTTATCCAGGACTGATGTCCATCTAAGCTTAGAGAATTCAAATTCTCTTCCTGTGTGAAACGTAAAACTCTGGTCTTCTGACCCTTCTTCTAGTTTATCAGAGATTTTAACACTTGCTCAGCAACCTCATACACAAATTTGTTCTTGGAAGAAGCTGAGTTTATCTGGGCTGAAGTAGGCAGAGAAGATGGCATTTAAGTTGTATCTTAAAGGCGAGGCACTGGCTTTGACTAAGCATAGAAGGACGAGGATGAGAAAAATGAGATTAAAATGGCTTGACCCCAGCACAGTATGGGTAGGCAGGTCTGGTATGTGGCAGGCAAGGAGCGCAGCCAAGAGCGCTGGGTCAGGGGATAGTGTTATTCATCCATAACAGAGGTTCTCAACCTGTGGGTCGTGACCCCTTTGGGGGTCAAACGACTCTTTCACAGGGGTCGCCTAAGACCTTCGGAAAATGCAGATATCTACATCACTATTCATCACAGTAGCAAAATCTCATGGTTGGGGGTTACCACCACATGAGGAACTGTATGCAAGGATCGCGGCCTTAGGAAGGTTGAGAACCACTGATCCATAACTAAAGGACCTCGCTCACTTGGTGGAAAGGAAAGCTGAAGAACTCCTGTGTTTGGGGGTCCTCTGGCCACTGTTTTTTCCTGTGGGATCCTTGAGGGCAGGATGATTGTTTTTGTTTGTTTGTTTGTTTGTTTGGTCTCAGAATCCTAACAACACAACATAGCCCATAATAGTCCATAAATGCTTATTGAATAAATGGATGGATGAATGGATTGGCTTTCAGGTATTTGTGGAGGGTGTTTCAGTTGTCGTGTGGTTTTTATTATGTTTTATTTTTTTAAGTTTTGTGTTTTAATGTATAGTCACACATATAGCTATGCTTGTTCTTTACTTTAAAAAAAGGACACCTCTGCCTTGCTCCGAAGTAATCCACACATCCTTGTTGAGATGAACACTGTCTGCCGTGAGCAATTCTAAAAGCTTTCACAAAGAACCGTGTGTCTTGGGACTACTACCCCTTACACACTGAAATAGAGCTTGGACATTTAGGGTGCTGTTGACAAATACCGTGCTTGGAAAGCTAAATTTAGCGTAGCACGAAGGTGGAGTGGCTCCTATCCCTGGACTCACCCCAGTGTCCCCGCCCTTTTAAAAATAACCCGTGACAAAGGGTATCAGGCACAAAAGACTTCTCGGGTTTGAGGTGAAGTACAAGCTCACGTTGGACCAGCTATAGCTGTGTATGGATAAGTCCTTCAGAAACAGATCTAATCACAGTCTGAGGAAAAGACCATGGGAAAATGGTGATGCTTAGAGAAATGAAATACCGAAAAATTAGCACTGCTCCTGAAATGAACAGAGCAAGTGCAGGATGTGTAAGCGAAGGGAGAGCAGACTTCGCCGCAGGGACAGTGAGTAGGGAAGTGGCCCCCAGTGTTTCTGCTCATCGTTTTCTGGGCCCACCTGCCTCTTACATGCAGTGAAGGCTGTGCATGCCTTGCACACGTGGTCTGCATGCTCTTTACCATTGCGTGTCCCACAGCACGCAGCAGGGTGCTAGGCACACAGTGGACCCTTGTGAAGTTCCCTGCTGTTCCCATCCACACTGATACTGTCTTCACTGCTGCTGATGGAGACAAGGAGATGAACTTCTGTTTAGACCTCACACCGGTGCGGGTGGGGTTGGGGGTGGCGGAGGTACTGTCACACCTGCTCAGAGCAGCCAGTAGGGGGCAGGGGCTGTAGGAGGGAGGCAGATGCGTTCCTGCCAGGGGCACCACCTCCCAGCTGAGGGAGTCCTGGAGTAGCCTGGGCCTCCTCTCCTTCACCTGGTCCAGACGGGGCGCACATATTCCCCCAAGGGCTGGGTGGCAATTCAATCAAGAATGCCACCTGCTTGAATGCTCGATAAATGTTTATTTTTTGTCCTATGCCTCCCCACCCTGAACACGTGCATGCTCAAATGTTGCAATTTCAACTGGACATGAATGCTACCCGTGGCCTGAATCTGCCCCTCCTTCCTCTTCCCTCCTTAATCTCCGCAGCCCTAAGATCTGTGTTCTCCTGTGGCGCACCTGTCTGACAGGAAGCTCGGGAGTGCGGACAGTGAAGGGACGGGAGCTGTCAGTGGGGAACGGGCAGGCAGGAGAGCTGGTACTGCCGCAGCCTTGGTGCAGACTAGAAGCGGGGTGGGCAGTGCTCAGGGACGCTGCAGTCTTGCTTCCAGCCCAGCTGCCTGTCTTCCCTGGCAGCTGGGCCGGCAGCCCCGTACCTCTGCCCTCTCCCGTGTGAGGACTTCCTGGTGGCCAGGGCCAGGGGATGGCGGGGCACCAGCAGGGTCCCAGTGGCTGGCCCCTTGGTACAGCATTCCAGCCCAAGTCCAAGGAGAGCCCTGCATGGAGGCGTTGACGTCTAGAAGGACGTGCCCGTGGGGAGAAGCCTGCATCCGGTTCCTCCTGCTGGCAGAACCGGGACCCAGGTGGGAATCATAGGAAGCTGACTCAGGTTTTCTGATCCCAAGAACCATCTCAAAACACTGTTCTCTTAAGGGCGAGATGCTCAGCACCATTTCCTAGGACCTAATCTAGGGCTGAGCTAAATGCTCACCGCGGCCCCTTCCTGTCGGCCCAGGGGAAGATCTGGGCATCGGGGCAGGTGACTGGCCTGCTGGGAGAGAAAGAGGGGGGCTGAGAATTCCACAGGCCCTGGGGAATAGAGCACCCCCTTTCTGGCCCCTCAGTAAGCAGGTTTCCCGCCACAGAGAAATGAGTAGAGCCCAGAACCGGGGACTGGCCCTGCAGGAATGTAGGTCATTATCATCAAGGACTATACCCTGTCCTCCCGGCTCCAAAGCAGACACCTTCTTCGCTGGGAACCCAGTTCAACCCGTGCCGGCCATGTCCCCTGGGCCTCAGGCCACCATCATCCGCCACAGGACAGAGGCCCCCACACCATCCTACAGAGCATGCAGCCACCTCCAGGCTGGGCCTGGGGACGCAGGGGGGGTGGAGGGGGGGCGGCCGGAACTCTGCGGGAAGGTAATTATGAGTGGCCTTTCAAAACTGCGCAGCATGGGTCCCAGGAAGGAGGTGGCCTGTGAAAGGGTCTCCTCCGCAGCTCATTACAGACACGGTATCGATTCTTCCATCGTTATCAGAAGGCATTCCTGCCATGTGAAATCCTGTCCCTTGAAGTGTATTCGCCAGGGACTGCTTCCTCCATTTCCACGAGCACTCCTGGCCGCTAACAACCTTCCACGGGCCTTTTGAAAGCCCAAAGTTTTCAGAGAAGTAAAATGTATGGCACCGCTCCATTCATCCTGCCAGAGAAAGCAATCTATACACACGCACGCACGCACACACAGAAACCCTAAAAAGCGCAAAGAAACAAACCAGAATTGTGCCGAATGTGGCCGGCCACATCAAAGTGCGCTTCTGAAACTCGCCACTTCCAAGGGGGCTAAACTTTCCGAGTCCTTTTCTTGAGCAACGTGGGTGCTGTGGGTCAGTTTGTTTTGTCTGCTGCCTTCTCCTCTTAATGATACAGGTTACATTAGGGGCCTGGATGAGAGAGCTGGATTCCAGAAAAATCCCCAGCTCAGTTGCTGCCTTCAAGCTACCCTCATTCAGAACCTGGGAAATGTGAGTTCCTCACACTTAAATTGTCCCACAATGACTGGCCCGCGTGGCTCAGGGGTTGAGCGGCAACCTATGAACCGGGTCAGGGCACATGCCCAGGTTGCCCGCTCAATCCCCAGTAGGGGACGTGCAGGGAGGATGGAGGATTTTCTCTCATCATTGATGTTTCTGTCTCCCTCTCCCTTCCCTTCTGAAGTCAATAAAATATACTTTTTTTTTTAATTGTCCCGCTGCCCACCCTGTTTGGTCATCTTTTCATCTTTTAACTTCTCCAACAGTACCCAGTCACCCCCATGTTCCTCTGCTCTATTTCTGTGTGTGTGTGTGTGAGAGAGAGAGAACACCCTCCTGCACCCCTGTCCCTACACTTCCGTTTTCCCTTGCTATCTCTCTGCCCCTCTCTGGGTTTGCCTTTTCCCCTCAGTCTCCCTAGCCACCCCCCTCACCCTCATCTGTGTGTCTGCCTGGATCTCGTGGCTTTCTCTGTCCCAGCTCCCTGCGCCTTTGTATAGGCCCCCCACGACCTCCTGGTACCTAATTTCAAGAGATGGTTTCACCCTATTTCAGCCTAATGGACACCGCCTCCACTGGTGCTCCCCACTCACCTCCCCTCCCCCCCCTCCTCCAGGTCTCTGGACCCTGGAGTACACGCGCGAGCTCACCACGCCCCTGTGCATCGCCGCAGCCCGAGGCCATGCGGCCTGCGTGAGCCACCTGCTGGGCCGCGGCGCCGACCCCAACGCCAGCCCGGGCGGCCGTGGGCCCCTGCACGAGGCCTGCCGGGGCGGCCACACGGCCTGCGCCCAGCTGCTCCTGCAGCACCGCGCCGACCCCGAGCTGCTCAGCGCCGAAGGCCTGGCTCCCCTGCACCTCTGCCGCACGGCCGCCTCGCTGGGGTAAGTGACGCGGCCACCCGCCACCCGCCACCCGCCACCTGCCACCTGCCACCCACCGGACCCGCCTGGGCCACTGCTCCCGTCCCCGGCCACGCCCCTCCACCCACGCCCCGCCCCCAGGACCCGGAGGCCCCGCCCCAGGACCCGGAGGCCCCGCCCCCAGGACCCAGAGGCCCCGCCCCGCCCCGGGACCTTGCAGCGTCTGGCCCTGGACCGGGACCCGCTGACACCTCCCGCGCCCTGTCCCCACCCGCGCCCCGAACCCAGCCTTGGCCTGCACGGCCCCTCACTGACCATCAGAACCCATAGCGGCCACACGGCCCGCTCCACCCCAGGCCCCAACCCGGACCCGGACTCCCGGGTTCCCGGACCCCGGCCCCGCCCCCACCCCGCGGCCCCTGGACCCCGCTCGGCCCTGCCCCCGCGCGGGTGTAATTAGCCTTGATTGCGAGCGCGAGGGGGGAGGCGCCACACCGAGGTAATGAGCGGGGTGATCACGGCCCTCAGACGCAGCAGCGCTGAAGAATGCTAAAAGGCCACTGGCGGGGTTGGGAGCTGGAAAAATTAGAGTTTTTAATGATAATTTTATGCAGAATAATTGTCACAGTGTGACATAAATGGCTAGCTCCTCGGGCGGGCGGGGCTTCGCAGTTCCTCCAGGAAGCCGAGCTGGGCCTGGCATTTTTCGGGGAGCAGCGGTCCCAGCCCACCGCCCGCCCGCCCAGGTGTTGGGGTTCGGGAGGTTCTACAGCTGCTGCGTCCAGCCCCGCGTTTGTCCCTGCGGAGTCTGTGCCCACGGGGTCCAGCAGGCCGGGGAGAAGCTGTGAGCCATCCTGTCATTGCACAGGATTTATGTTGGGTTTCGCGGCTTGCAGTGCGTCATCTTGACATTTCTTTTAGTCAAAATGTCCCAGCCCCTGCCCTGAGGGTTGTCATTTCTTGGCCTTGTGTCTCTGTGGGGAGGATTCAATAACATCACCATATGAAGTGCAGGCAGGCACTACTCCTGGGCTCTGGTCACAAGGCGGGGCCTCACCTGCCAGTGTCACCTGAGTTCAGAGCGGGGACTCAGCAAGGGACCCTGAGAGTGACTGAAGGAAGCAGCGTTCTTCCAATGTGTGTTTTAGGAACTGCTTTAGGGAGGTGTAACTGCATATCATAAGCTGCCGTGTTTAGAGTGTACAATTCGATAAATTTAGACGGACATCTGTGTGTCCGTGAAACCATCCCTATTATCAAGAATGACCACACCCATCACGGTTAAAAGTTTCCCTTGGCCCCATTGTTATGTCCCCACCCTCCTCCCCCATTATCCCACTGATCTGCTTTTTGTCACCAGAGGTCAGTCAGTCTGAATTTGCCGGAATTCTATATAAGTGGAATGTACTCTTTTTTGTCTGGCTTCATTCACTCATCATAGTTGCTTTGAGATTCATCATATTGTTGTGTGTGTCCATAACTCACTCCTCATCATTGCTGAGTGGTATTCCATGGTGTGTTTCCTCCATTCGTGTGTTGAAAGGCACTGAATTGTTTCCAGCTTCAGGCTGTTACAAATAAAGCTGCTATGACCATCTGTGTGCCAGGCTTTGTATGGGTATTTGCTTTCATTTTTCCTGGGGAAGTACCTAGGCTTAGAATGGCGGGTTAATATGATGTGATTGAAAGATAACCTTTTATAAACCTGCCAAACTAGTTTCCAAAGTGGCCGTGCCATTGTGCAGGCCCACCAGCAATGTACGGGGCCTAGTTGCTGCACACCCTCACAGTACTTGGTAGGGCCGCTCTTTAACTGCAGACACGCCCTAGGTGTGTGGTTGTGACTGGCATTTCCCTAAGGACAATGGATGCTAGGCATCTTTGCGCGTGCTTATTTGCCACCTATACGTCTTCTGTGGTGACCATGTGCCTTTTCAAATCTTATGCCCATTTTATTTATTTATTCATTTATTTACTTATATATTTTTGCTCTTACTCAAGGATATTTTTCCCATTGATTTTTAGAGAGTGAAAGGGAGGGGGGAGGAGAGAGAGGCACTGATGTGAGGAAGACACGTCAATTGATTGCCTCCTGCAGGTGCCCCCATTGGGGTTGGGATCAAACCTGTAACCTAGGTATGTGCCTTTAACCATGAGTCAAACCCATGACCCTTTCATGCTCGGGCTGGTGTTCTAACCACTGAACACACTGGCCAGGGCTCTTGTACCCATTTTAAAAAGTGAGTTGTTTGTTTTATTCTTAAATGTTGAGATTTCTTTACATTCCCTGGATACAAGTCCCCTGTCAGGCATGCAATCTATAAATATGTCCTGTCTGACTCTGGATTCTATTTTCTTCTCTTAAAAGTATCTTTTAAAGAACAGAAGTTTTTAATGTTGGTGGGATCCAGCTTATCAATTTTTTTCTTTTAGGATTTGTGTAGGGCTATCTTATCTAGAAAAACCTTTGCATGGCCACAAAGATTTCTTTCTATGTTTTCCTCAGTAAATTTAATAACTTTACCTTTAAGTCTATGAGCCAACTTGAGTTAATTTCTAAATATGGTATGAGATATAGATTGATGGATTGAAGGATTTTGTTTTTGTTTTTGTTTTTGTTTTGCATGTGGATATCCAATTGTTCCAGCACCATTTGTCAAAAAAGCCTTTCCTTTCTCCACTAAGTTGACTTTGCACCTTTGTTGAAAATCAACTGACTACCTATGTGTGGGTTTATTTTTGGACTCTTGTCAAGTATCCACAAGGCAGGGAGGGCAAGGTCTGACCAATTCAACAGATAAAGTCCCGAGGTTTGATCCAGACCATTTATCTCTCACATAAACAGTGAAAAGAAGAATAGCCAAAAGTGCCAATTCCTCTCGGTCCTTGTCCCACACACCACAAAGGACCACACCTAAACAAAAGGGACCAGTTGGTGATAATATGAGTCGTAGTGACCCCGTTGCTAAGCAGCCAAATCTAGACTTCAGCTGAGCGGTTTTATAGTCTGCAGCTGTATTCTGAGGGGGGCAAGGCAGGAAGTCTCAAATCTCATGAGAACCCAGGAGGCGCTGAGAAACGATCTCTTGAACGCCTCCCAGCAGGCACAGGGAGGCGAGTGGCCCTCGGCCCCTGAGCAGCTCCCTTGCCAGCCTCCCGCCCAAGAGATCATGAGTGTTCTGCCGGACACAGATCAGCAGTGGTTCAAGCCTTTGTTTGCGTGGCCCGGTGGATACACGCCAACTCACCAGGACTCCATAGCAGCACCATTCCTCTCCAGTCTGTTCTATTTCACCAACGTATTTGTCTGTTGTGACACCAGTACCACATGGTGTTGACTGTTGGCTCGGTAAGGAATCTTGACGTCAGTTCAGTTCATGGCACTGAACCAATATTCAGTTCTTAATTTTGACAAATGAACCATATTCTAAGAGGTTAACTTTAGGGGAAGCTGGGTGAAGGGTATTTGGGAACTGTTCGTCTTAGCTTTGGAACTCTTCTGTAAATCTAAAATCATTAAAAAAATAGTTTTAAAAATCAAGTTGGCTTTACGCCTGGAGCGCCAACCTCCCACTTAAATCGTATTGGAAAAATATGGCTTTTTATTAAGAAATGAGAATGCAACACAGACTCAGAGCATTCGTTGTGTGAATCCTGACAGTGTCCCTAAAGCAGGTCAATACATTTAGGCATCTTAAGGGCTGAGGTTTACATAGATCATGACAGCTACTCTACTCATAGACTATGCAACAGAGGCTAATTTCCTAGCTTCGGGTGGATTTTCAAAAATCACACAGGTCTGGGACATTGTTTAATAAGGACTTTTGAAGTGACTTTGTATTAAAACGGGGCTCTGTGAAATCTCTTTTGTCTTCCTCCTCCTCCCCCTCTTTCTTCTTTTCCTTCTCATTTTCTCTTCTGTGTCTGTGGTCTCTCTCTGTGAATCTATCCATTTAATTTGACAGCCTTGGCTCATTTAAATCCTGGTTATTGAGGGAAAGTCTAAGGTAAGTGACGAACACACCAGAAGTTCAGGCAGAACGATGCACAGCCTTCCATTTCATTGATTAGAATGAAAATGCTGCCAGATTCCATGGGCCACGCCTCCAACGATACAGCCAATACTTTGAAGAACAAAAAGTTAATAGATGTCAGAAAGGGCTTGAGGTTTTGACCAGTGCTTTTCAGCTTTAAGAGTCTCCCCCAAAGTCAGAGTCCAGGGAGGTCTGGTTTCATGTAGTATAAACATTATCACCTTGACAAGAAAGAGCAACTTTCTCTAGAATCTTTTTATACATGGTAGATTGTAGGTCATCCTTAATTTTTTTTTGCCTTTCAGTAGAGAGGGGGTCATTGACCTACATACAGAGCCATTTCATTCTCTTACTCTTGATGACAATGGTCTCCACACCTCGGGGCCCGGCTCTGCTCCGGCCCCTTTCAGCCGGCAATTCACCATGGGTGCAGGACTTTCAAACCTTTGAGTCTCTGAGTTCCTGGGACTTAAAAAAAAATTGTCTGTGCTTCCTTCCAACCAGCAAGCTTCTGAATTCAGAATTCAACACACACACAAAAAAGGAGATTGGAGCTTTAATCTAGGAGCCTTTTGAAGAGATTTTCCCAGAAAGAAAAAAGTTTCAGTAAAGTTACTCCTCACCTTAGTAGCCGGCATGCCGGCCTCGCCCTATTTATTACCTGGTTCTTCTCCTTGACCCTAGTTCACATTCTGAGATGATTAAAATGAGGAAAGAATTAGCAGAGCGCCGATTCTTGTTCCCGTCTAACGCCGTCTTGATTTAAGCCGAAGTGAGGAGAGCTTGCTTCCTATATGAACAGATGAGTATGAAGCGTATTCTTTTTTGCCCCAGCTGTGTCAATTCAACTGAATGAAAAATAATGCATAAGCCGCTCTTGGACCTGTGAAAGCAGCTATCCTGGGGAAAAGGAGGAGTCATTGAAGAAAATCATGGGGCAAATTCTTTTCTAGTTCAGACCTGGTAGACTGAAATCTGGGCAAAGAGAAAGGAAGTACTGGTTTTTCTTCACAAGAAGGTCAAGGAAGGAACAGGTGCAGGGGAAGGAACTACTCAGAGTCCCCACCACATTCGCAACCCCAGCATCTCCTTCATTCATAACAGGAAGTTTACCTGCCTGAGGTGCCAGGCTCACCGGACTTGATAAATAACCCAAATTAGCCTCTGTCGCATAGTCTATGAGCCAAGTAGCAGTTCACACAGATAAATGAGTAAATAAATAAAAAATAAAATAGAGAGAAAAAGAAAGAAAAAGCAGTTCACTCTTTCGCGTCCCAGGGGAGTGGTTGAATTATTATTCAAGTGGATGGGAGAAAACGTGGCCTGGTGCAGTGGGAGCTTGAGGCATCGTATGGAATACTAAAAAACAAGGTGCAGAGAGGGGCTGTCCATTAGATGCTTTAATATTTGTACTTCACACATTCCTGAGCACCTGTGAGGGTCTTACTTGCTACACTCCTCCCAGCAGGCCAATACGGCATGGTTATGCCCAGTCTACAGATTAGAAAGTTGAGGTTCATGGAGGGCCCCTTTATTGACGGCAAGGTGGCACACCATGAAAATAGTCAGAGCCAGGCTTAAGGCCCCGTGTCGTTGGAGAGATCAAGGCTGAAAGATGGCCTCTCCTTTTTTCTGAAAGCTGTGGGTAGTCAGGAAGTAGCTCTGCTCAGCCCTAATCACCGCCTTCCAAACACTGCCTATCACTGTCTTTGCCCCTTCTCCGCCCCTTCTTAGCATCTCAGGCAGATTGCTCGGCTTTCTGGTCACTTGCCAAGCCCCATCTGAATTCCTGCCACTCAGGTCAGGCATTAAAGGAAATATTCCCAGCCAAACCAAACCTTCACCCTCTGGGCAAAAGCCTGACCAGAAAAAAGTCAGGGAACAGACAAATGGCCAATAAGCAAACAAGAAGGTGCTCAACATCATTAGTCATGTGAGAAATGCAAATTAAAAACACAAAGAAATATTCACTATTTCACAGCTGTTAGCATGACCAAAGTCAGAAAGAATGACAACGCTAGAGCCCTCCCACCTTGTTGCTGGGACTATACAATATCATCACTTTGGCAGATTCTTTTAAAGTTAAATATACACCTACCAGCAATTTCACTTCTAGAGATTTACCCAAGGGAAACATATGTCCATAAACTTATTCAAAAATGTTCTGCCACAGTAGCTTTATTCACAATAGCCAAAAAAATTAAAAAAATGGAAATACCCAAATGTCCACCAATACCAATAAGAGAATGAATGTTAAAATTGTGCTATATCCACGCCCTAGCCAGTTTGGCTCAGTGGATAGATGTTGGCCTGCAAACTGAAAGGTCACAGCTGTGATTCCAGTCAAAGGTACATGCCCAGGTTGTGGGCTTGATCCCCAGTGGGGGACTTGCAGGAGGCAGCCGATCTATGATTCTCTCTCATCATGGATGTTTCTATCTCTCTCTCTCTCTTTTCCCTCCTTTCTGAAATCAATAAAAATGTATTAAAATTGTGGTATATCCATACAATTAAGTATACTCAGAAATAAAAAATACTGGGTTACTCATGTATGCAACCATATGATCAATGAATGTCAGACATTATGTTAAGCGAAATAGGCCAGATAAAAAGAATAGAAGGTTCTAGAAAAGACAAAACTAAACTAAACCACTGTGAGAGAAATCAGAACGTGGTAGCCTATGGGGTGATGACTGACTGGTAGCAAATACAAGGAATTTCTTAAAGAGGTGGAAATACGGTACCTCTTGGTTTGGATGTTGATTACAGAGGTGCATTCCTTTGAAGAAATTCATACTCTTAAGACCTATGTATGTATCTGTATACAAATCGTACCTCCCTTAAAAAATACGTAAATACAAACACACAAAACTTTTCTCTGGTCCAATTCAAAGCTCCCCCACTCTGCCCCCACCACTATCACTCTTCCCGATTCTTCTCCCCGCTGGCCCTGATGTTTCCTGTGTCCCTCTTGACCTACTGTATTGGGACCAGAGGAGGAAAGGTTGCCCATTTCTGTTTCTAGAAGCTTCCAGAAAGTCACATGCTACTTCATGGGCAAGTAAGGCAAACAGTGGAGCTGACTCCTCAACATATTCCCTAAATCACTTCTCAGTTCACCAAAATGCAGGGTTCCATTTACAATCTGGAGAGAATTTGCCCACAATATCACCAGCCACCACTACGGGACACTTCAGAAAGAAAAAAAAAATTTTTTTAAATGGCAGCCACTGCCCCAGGGCAATGGTCAGGATAGAAACACCAGCAAGCTTCTCTGTCAACCTCTCCTCTTCACGTAAGGATTAGTGCGCTCACAGCAGCCATTTCAGTTGTAAACATTAATGCTTGATCATCTCAGAGCTTAGCTTCCGGGAAGAAAGGGAGTGGTTAAAGGGAAAGAGGAGGAAATACAGAAAGAAAGGAGCGGGTGGCAGGTCCCCAAAGGAGAGGCTCTGCAGAAGGTCCAGGGAAATAAAGCAGAACTGCTGTTCCATCAAAGTCAGGGCGATGGCTTCCAGCCTTCACGAGGCGCCAGCTGGTGACTGCACAGGAGGGAGCCTTCTTGCCACAGCTTCGTTAGAAAACAGGCTGTGTCCTCCTCCCAAGTCTCTCCCCATGTCCTCTGCCCCCACCTTCCCAGGCTGGTACTTGCCCAGCATCCAGGCCGATGCTCTGCCCACATCCACGATCCCCACTTGGGGCTCCAGCCGCCCTCAGCCTTCCTGCCATAGGACAGTGTCTCCAGCCTGCTGGCCTCCAGGTCAGCTCCGAGCGGGGAGTAGCAGCCATGATGACTGAGCAAGACTGGTTCCTAACACCCGTGGCTCTCACTGGACACGTGGTCTACGAGTGGGAGGGCTTCAGGCAGCAGTCAATGAGGACAGTGCAGGTCAGTCCGCTGGTCCAAGGACTCCAGCAACGTGGAGTCAGGCACCTGAGACAGACACCTGAGAGACCTCAGAAGTGCTCTGGGCACTGTCTGCTTCCCTCACACAAATGAAGCGACTTCTTTGAATCTCGGATGTAGCCTTATCTTCAATAGTTCTGTGTCACTGTTGTAAATTGCTCTCACGGTAGATCTTGGTGGTTGTTGGACCATGTTGTTGTCCATTGGTCGCTGGGTTTCACCCCAAGAAGATTGCTGGCTGGAGGGTCACTGTCATCTCCCTTCCCTTAAGGTCACTGAACAAACCTCAAAAACTGAATCTTCCCTGAAAACTGGGGAGAATGAAATCTGTCGGGCAGAGTTGCCAGCAGGTTTGGGCAAGAAGTGGTGACTGTTACCTGCCCCACAGCACCAGGTCCAGGGGTTTCACTGTCTTGTCAGCGAGTCTGTGCAGAAACTTGTGGAGGACCCAGAGAAGTAACACTCCTCCCTGCCTTGAAAGGCTGTTGTTGTATGGAGCACAGATGATGTTCTAGAATGAATGAATGAATGAATGGACATTTAGAGATGACATGGAAAATGCCTAGCACAGTGACTGTCTCCTAGAAGATGCTTCACTAATAATATCAGTGCAAAGTGCCAGCAGGTAGCAAACAAAGCCATCGAGACCTCTGCTTTGCCATGTTCTGGCTATTTGACCTCATGTAAGTCCCTGGCCTTTCTCCATTTCCCCTCCTGTAGGTTCTACCTACAATGCAGATTTGTTGCAAGAACTAAAGATAACATTAAAAATAAAAAATAAAATAACAAGATCAAGTAGTAGGGAAGCAGTGAGCTGCCAGCTCAGGACCAGCATCTGAGGAATACAACTTTTGAGGGCCTTGTGTGAATAGAGTGATGGACGAAGGGAAGACCCGTGAGGGAGAGGCTGTCTCGTGGGATGCAGGGAGAGGGGAAGGCAGTGGGGAAGGGTCGGGGAAGAGTGGAACAGTAGGAAAACCCAGGTCAGAACATTCACATGGACCTTCTACATCTGGGAGGTGACAGGGAAGCTGGTGCTTCAGGAAGATGCTGGAAGGTGGAGGGGAGTACTGTGTAGGGTGTGAGCTCAGAGTTGTACTTCTCCCTTCAGAAATAAGTTAAAATGACATTAATTCAACAGCCTTTGATGGGATCATCCCTATTATCTCCTGCCTTTGGCTCAAGCTACTTCTTCTGTGTACTGTCAACCTCGAGTCTCTGAGAGAGCCTGTCACCTCGGTCATTGTCAAAGATGAGGATGAGGAATTGTTCTGACATCTTCAGATGGGAATCTACTCTTGGCTTCTGACCGTGACTGTCCTACAGTGGCTCCAGGCCGCCCTGGCTTGCCTGTCCATCAGGGTAGCAGGAAATCTAACAAAGTCTCCCCTAGGAGGACGGGGCTCGGGCGCAGGTGGGGCACCCACAGTCTGAGTGCATGGGCGTGGGTGGCGTTTCCCCGCTGGGCCACTTCTTCTCCCACTGCAGACACTGACACATACAAGGTCAGGTCCAGGAGTCCCGAGACGACTATTGTCTCCCTGCTTATCACTGAGTACCTCCCACCACCCTGCCCTCTCCTCTGGGCTCGCCTTCTCATGGGCACTGCGGTCCATCCTTTCCAAAATCACCGCTTATGCCTGGGCAGATCAATGGGAAATTTGAGAGCATTCCGGGCCCCTGGAAAGCTAAGCTAACATTCTCAGAATTCGTGTACTGTTGCTGTGGCTAGTGGGGGACAGGTTTGTTATTAATAAAACCTCTGCCGTGCCTCTTTCAAACTGTAACTCTGATTCCTTTTGGAAAATTTGAAAATACAGGCAGGCAAAAAGGCAATAAAAGCACCCATCAGCCAGAGGTAAACACACGCTGGCCTGTCTATTTCTAGGCTTGCTCCTATGCGTATACATATCTGGTGTGGTTGTTAATAGGACTGTTCAGTGCTGTTTTGTAACCTGATCTTTTCACATAACTATTGCAAATAGCTTTCCGTGTCATTAAACAGGCTCCCACACCTTCGCCTTTAATGACTGCCCAGTGTGTGCCAGCAGAGGTGTGCCCCAGTCAATTGGTTGTGTTGTTTTTTCTCATGCCTGTGGCCTGCAACTCACATCATTAACTGCTGGAAGAAAGTGCCAAGGTTTCGCCAATTAGAAGCTCTTCATTAAAAATGGAACAGACATCCGCAGCCCTCCAGGGGGTGGGCCACTGTCCTTGCTCTTCTGAAAGGTATCCCTGTTGCAAACTGCAAGCTGGTCCAGCAGCCAGACAGGCTGTGGGTATGGAATAGAGGGCCACTTGTATTTCCCTATGGATGTCTCTGGAGAGGCGGGGCTGCTTTAAAAAAAAAAAAAGGCAGAAGCAAATGTTTTGTAATTGTTTTCGAGCGCGCACCGGCTCGGTGGCAAGAATGAGACGGAGCCCTTGATTTGTAACCGCCTGCTGCACTGTTTGAAATGCCTCCCATAGAGGCGGGGAGGAAGCCAGGCTGAAGTACCCTGATGCTGAAATTTGCATCCTCTGTTAGCCGGTTATTGTCCCCAAGGACATTTCACATCAAATTGTACTTGTTTATAAAGATCTCCCACCCAACACAGACCACTTCTCATGATACTGCTGATATGGAAGCTAAAGATATGCAAAGAGAGAATGAAGACCACTGAGCGTCCCTGGGTAGAAATATAAGCAGATTTAACAACAGCCGCTTGCAGCCTGGAAACCCTCCACGGACAATCTTGTTCAGAGCTCAGGGAGGCGAGTAACAGGAAAACCAGCAGTAAACTGGCTACTCATTAAGGAAATGCATTTGTTCGAGCTTTTCGGGAAAACCCAGAGCGGGCTGCCCTGCGCTGGGCACCAAGAAGCAGAGGTAAATGGCCCCCCATTGATACACTCAAGGAGCTAATGACCTAAGAACATTTGAAACATGGTACCATAAGCGCTGCGCCCAGACACTTATGTACAGGGCATATGACAACACAGAGTTGTGACCCTCTGCTGGTGGCACTAGGGTGACAGGAGCCCAAGAGGCAGAGGACATTGAGATAGAAATGTGTCTGCCTTCCTGGGAGGCAGGCGTCCCAGGGAGGAGCAGCCTGCACAAAGGCACCGGGGCATGAACTTCCAGGCTGCATCTGAGCACTGTTGTGGGGCGACTTCGAGTTGCAAATGATCACAGAGGCTGCTAAGTTGGTAATAAGCAAGCAAGGATTTATTGAGCTGCCAGCGACTGCTCTGCCTTTCTCCACGCAGGGAGTCCAGAGAGCAGCAGCGACCCTTTGTGTAGGACCACTTTTAAAGCGCATTGACCACATCCTGTTTTTGCAGAGTGAACAACCCAAGACAAAACAGTTTTTCCCAAGCAACGTCAGAGTTGACGACCATGTTATTTACAGGGTCATCTTGTTCTTCAGAAAGCTGACAGTGTTCTATGAAAGAAGGCCTACATGCTGGGAAGGGGCCATGAGACCGTATCTCCAGGCCTGGCCTGATGTCAGCACTGACAACTCTATCTGGGGGATAGTCCACGGCCTCTCTGGAATGGGGCATGCTCAAAAATCCCCACTCTCTAGCAAGAACCACACCTGATCAGACAGAGTTGAAGCAAAGGATGGAGCCTCAGGAAATGAAATCAGTGAGGCCCACAGGAGCTGGTCTCTCTGCATCCTGTGTCCTGGGGACAGGGGTCAGGCTCTCTCCAGCAGTCACATGTCATCTGATTCCCCCAGGAAAGGCTCTTTCCAGCTAGTATGGAGCTTGTGAGATTGGAGCAGAGGACAAATTAGGAGACTGTCATTACCACTCAGGCAAAAAAACGATTTGGGTGTCCATAAACAGTGACCATGGAAAGAAAGGAAGCAGCAGTGATTATAGGTGATAGAGTCAAAAGGACTGGTGGCCAACTGAAGGGTGGGGGAGAAAAAAGGCAATGGACAAGACCCCCAGGAAGCAGAAGAGGACTGCACCTGGGCAAGGTGACCGAAAGGGACTCCCCTCCCTGGAGTGAGGAGGCGGCGAGAACAATCGCTGCAGGAGGTCACGTGAGGAAGGAGAGGAGCCACAGCACTGCTGGAGGATGGCGGTGACGGCTGCAGTGCTGCTGTGGGGCAGGATGGACCGAAGGCCCCGAGGCCCACCTGAGACTGGAGGCCAGTCCACGAGTGGTGTTTTCCCATCAGCCCTCAGCGGCCAGAGGGGATGAGAGGGTGGATGACACCTGGGTTCCAGGCTGGATTTGGCTGTCTGCCATGGGGATAGCCATGCCCCCTGTTCAAGGGAACCTAGGATGCCAAGAAGTCAGGGTCTGGGGTGCTGCCCAGGGAAGGAACGAAGGGCTGAGAGAATGAGAGATCAAGGATTCATGTCTCAATAGAGCAGAGATGAGGAGGGCACCACCAACAGGCATGGGTGACAACAGGGACCAGAGGCTGTGGTCTGCAGGTGGCATGCTGAGGTGTCAGCCTCCAGAGGGGAAGCAAACACATTGATGGTGATGCCCAGGAGCTGACCCGGAAGCAGGTCACTGAAGTGGGGCTGGTGTTTTAGCAGTGCCCACAAAGGACAAAGGCCTTTGGATGGAGGAGGGGCTATGTGACTGTCCTCCCACATTCTGGCTGGGGAGGCCTGTTTCCCTCCAGTGTCTGGGGCCCTGAGGCCCAGCAGCCTGGTCAGCAGCCTGCGCCTGAGCTTAGGTTTAGAGACCTCCCAGGTGTAGATGGCCCCAAGGAAGCTGCTGTCCTGGAAGGGGCTTTAGTACTGCCTGGATGAGGGGGCAGGTCTTGAGTTCCAGTTGGTGGACCTGGAGGCAGCAGAAGGTGTCCACTTCGGGGGGAGACCTGTGTCTCCCAAGGGAGCTATATGCCCAGGGAGGACAGTGGGGAATCAGGTACAGCTAAAATCCAGTCTGTTCAGCGGAGTCTGGTTGAAACAAAAGCCGTCCCACAGTTAGGCATGGCTATGTGTTCACTATGCCTCCAGCTCTGGGGACACCCCAATGCCAATCTTCATCAGTGCTGGAGGGCTGGAAGGAGTCCTCCGATGGGAGCAAGGCAAGCCTTGCCTCACCCTGTCCACTTGTCATCAAAGCTGAGCAGGTTTCAGAAGATGTATTGCTAGCTGAGAAAGAACCTGATGGTCTAAGGGATGCTCCTCAGCTGCCACGTGTGACAAAGAACCCGGTAATTAGTACCTCAGCACTGTCATCTGAACCACATCACCTCCCAAAGCAGCACCAGGCAGTTACAAATTACTCCCAAGTCTTACACTCTGCCCGTAGACTAGGGAAGTCTCCTAGCCATGTCCACCATTCAGTAACGGGTGGGCCTGGTGTTCTCCGTGTTTTGCCATATCTCACTTTTATAGAGATTTATTTGATTTCAGAGAGGAAGAGATGCAAACATCAATGATGAGAGAGAATCATTGACCGGCTGCCTCTCGCACGCCCCCTATTGGGAGTGAGCTCATCATCCGGGCATGTGCCCCAACTTGGAATAGAACTGTGATCTCCTGGTTCCTAAGTCCAGACTCAACCGCTGAGCCACACCAGCTAGGTTTTCTTTTTGTTTGGGGAGGGTTTGTTTTTTTTATTTTTTATTTTTTTTCCCCTAGCTCAGTTTATACTCCCGTAGCCTGGGCATAGATCTGAACTTATGTCCTTTCTCTGGGGCTGCCCTTCCTCTTCAAGGAGCCCACAGTCCCCTTGGGGTGTCCGAAGCCCCCTAAAAACAGCAGCCAGGCAGTGGCGGGTCCGGTGGCAAGGGGTGGGGGGTGGGGTGATCACGCTGGGTGATCATTGCGGTCCTCCCCGCAGGTGCGCACAGGCGCTGCTGGAGCACGGCGCCTCGGTGCATCGCGCGGGCGGCGCGGGCATGGACACGCCGCTGCACGTGGCGGCGCAGCGCGGCCTGGACGAGCACGCGCGCCTCTACCTGGGCCGCGGGGCGCGCGTGGACGCGAGGAACGGCCGCCGCGAGACGGCCCTGAGCGCAGCGTGCGGCGCGGCCCTGCGGCCCGAGGAGCAGGAGCGCTGCGAGCGCCTGTGCGCGCTGCTGCTGCGGCGCGGGGCGGCCGCGGACGCGCGCGACGAGGACGAGCGCAGCCCGCTGCACCGGGCCTGCGGCCACGCGCGCCCCGGCCTGGCGCTCCTCCTGCTGGAGCACGGCGCCCACGCGGCCGCGCTCGACTACGGGGGCGCCTCGCCGCTGGCCCGCGCGCTGCAGGCGGCCGCCTGCGCGCCCCCGGCCGCCGCGCCCCAGCGCACGGTGCAGACGCTGCTCAACCACGGCTCCCCCACCCTGTGGCCCGGCGCCTTCCCCAAGGTAAGAGGCGGCGAGCACCTCCCACCCCAAGCCTTGCAAGTGGCGCCTCTCAAACGTCCGGGGACCCAGAAACCTCAAGGGGACTTGGGAAGCGGCAGATGCCGACTCCGTGGGGTTGAGTGTTGAAGTCTCCGTTTCTGACAGTGCCCAGGCAAGGCCCCAGGCTCCCGGTCTTGGGACCATACCTGGAGGAGCCAGAGCCCGGAAGCTTCCGGTCACGAGAAAAGAAAGAGGTTGAGGTGTGAGCAAGCACCCCTGCGTGTGTCCTTTCAAAGTAGTCGCCGGGGAACTCCACACACTTACTTCCATAACGCTGTCCTGCCTTAAGTTATTTTGGCAGCTCATCTTTGGTTGTCATTTTCAGAAAAAGGAAAAAATCGATGTCTTAGGGCATCCGGCATTTGATCTGAATTGAAATCCCCAACCTTGTTAATGAGATTAATGTTTGCAAATTCCCTCATTTTTTTGTCCTCACGGGTTTCTGTGAAATACCGGGCAGGTGTTTCTCCTTCTCCCTGGGTTTCAGCCAGGTGAGGGGACTCATCCAGAGTCAGGGCTGTGGAGACCTCACCCCCGTTTTGCAGGCTTGCCTCTGAGCAGTTTGTCACCTTTCCCAGGTGTCAGATCTAGCTTGAAATAATAAAGAGGAAGAATAGTGAGTTCTCACCAGAGAAAATACTCAAGAGATGGGAAATATTCCCAGAGGAACAGTTCCCAAAATACGTATTGGCTGGAGTAAGAGATTGTCTTTCCCAAAAGACTTCACTGAAGGGAAGTCCTTCCATTAGATGTAAAAGTGGATGTACTTTATTTAAAAAGGACCCCTCTTCCCCACGCTCACCAATCAGAGGCAAGAGACATGCCTGACAAGTTTTGAATGGGTGAAAGGCTGTCATCCAAAAAGAACAGTGTTCCTCTGAAATAGTGTGATTCCCACATTTCTCTCAAATGCGAACTTTGCATTACAGATGCATGTAGAATCAAGTCTGTGTCTGTAAAAACGCAGGTGAAAAATGGGAAATCCATCCAAACAGCTCCCTGAGCGTTTCCTTGACAAACATTATGACAAGTGTCTTGTACTAACTCTCACATCATCTTTGAGCAGTTCTCACGTGGCACTCTACTGATACAGTGGCTCCAGGGTGGCGGGCCTTTGAAAGGGAGGGAATGCTGGCAGCTTTATATTCCTAATTTGCATTTTAACATGTCCCAATCTTAGCAGGCTTAGTCCACTGCCCCTCCAGGTCACATGGTGTTTGCTTTAAACCAAGATGCACACGTCAACTATCATCATAGGAAATTGTATAAAGAATAAAAAAGAAACAGGCTTTACATGATGGGCCACCAGTGAAAAATAGCTGAGACAAATTATTTTTGTTGTTGTTATTAATCCTTGCCTGAGGATATTTTGCCATTGACTTTTAGGGAGAGTAGAAGAGAGAGGGAAAGACAGAGAGAAACATTGATCGGTTGCCTTCTGCATGAGCCCCTAGCCTGCAACCAAGGTATGTGCCCTTGACCAGAATGGAACCGGGACCCTTTGATCCACAAGCTGATGCTTTATCCACGGAGCCAAACTGGCTAGGGCTGAGGCACATGATTTTAAAGAAAAAAAAATCAGTGTATTACAGCAGTGACCACAAATAATCCTTTGTTGGCCTTGTAGTCATTCTATTTGAGTGACTCTTTACCCAGGTTTCCAAGCCTCAGGTTCAGTCTCATGGGTGCCTTCCCTGAGGGTAGGACCTCTAACACCTGAACTCTGTCTCCAGGGCTGTGGGAATTACCCCACCTTGACCTTGACATGCAGGACAAGGCACAGTGCCTCTCCCTCTGGGTCTCCAGGGGCCCTATGCTGGGTCAGCCACACAGGAGCAGAGCATGGTCAGTGGAGGTATAAGTTGGGTTTAGGTTTGGGGAGGAAGGTCCTATCGTGGGGGTCAAAAGGCCATGAGAAGTGTTAGCTCCTAGAAGTGACACTAACTCTCCCAGCAATTGTAGAAGGAATTAGAGTTCCCTTGAGAAATCTGAATACTTTGAGGCTTTCACCAAAAAGCATTGCCCACCATTGCTCTCCTTGCACATGCACAGAGCTGACCCCTGCACATCTCAATGCTGAGTGAAGAAAGGGGATTCCAGCAACTCCAGGGGCACCCCACTTGCTCTTAAGTCCTTGGAAATGGAAATGGGGATCTGAGTTCTTTGTGCTGAGGTCGACCACACCTTTAGGGGGCGCCCCTGGCACTCCTGGCTGGGAGCAGGGTGCGGCCCAAAGGCCTGTACCATACTTGGCGTGCTCTGAGCCAAGTTGCAAGTGCCTGTGAGCTTCTAGCCTGGGCCCAGGACAACCAGGGCACACACTGGAAATGTGGCTGCAGCATCTTCCTCCACCCAGGCCACCTGCATGTTCCTCTAGGGAAGGAGTCTAATCACCACACGAGACATCAAAGGGACAGACCAGCTCTGCTCAGCAGCCCTGTGGAGCACGCAGCAAACACACTGAACCAGGCCACAAAGATACACTGCAGGCGAGACTCCACACCGTGGCGAGGGGTACACAGAGGCGCCGGCAATGTCACAGAGCACGTGGTCCGTGGGCAGCATCTAGGCTTGAAATAGATGTAAAGAGACACCCACGGAGCTCAGAATTACTGAGGCAAAAGGTTTCACAGCGAGCTTGTGACATAAATCACATTCCCTCATGCCCAGACAAAGGCGCCATGGCCGCAGCAGGCGGACTCCAAGCATCCATCGCGCCGAGGACAGTGCTCTGCGGTGAAAATCAAAGTGGTGTCACTGCTTGGGAAGCAAGCATGTTGACAATGCCAGGCCTTTCTGCCTGGCTGACCTCTAGTTAACACCAGTCAGGGATGGGGGCACAAGGGCAGGTGGCAGGCAGTGGCCAGGTTTGAATTCTGGAAGTTGTCAGCACAGGTGGGGCTGGCCTGGGGGAGAGCAGACAGGAGGGCACAGAAACACGCACACAAACGTGGGTCCAAACTTGCTTTGCCGCTGCGCTCGCTGAGCTTGTGGGTTGGATGCTGGCTCTGGAACAAAGGCCTTGGCTCACGGCGCTCTCACCTGGAGGCCAGATCCATGAGACAATAACGAAGCCCCATGTCATCTTTTCACAAGGAACTTCTATTTGCTCATCCCAAGTGTTTGAAGAGCAGATTTCAGGCTGAACCCCAGAACAGAGTGCTAGCGCTCCGGCAGGTGTGGGAGGGTAAGTCAGCCCTGCTCTGGGATGGGACAGGACCTCCCCAAGTCCCTGAGCCGGGAGGTAGCAGCACCAGGACAGCAGCCCATGGCCTGGGACTGCTCTTTCCTGCCTCTGCCATGGGTCATGTGTCCCTCTATATGTAAAGGGACCTCCTCCTCCGAGTACTTTTCATTGCAGTCAGCTCCCCTGCTTCACGCATTCTGGTTCCTCACCCCCGTTCCTTATTTTGTGCCCAAGTGTTTGAAGAGCAGATTTCAGGCTGAACCCCAGAACAGAGTGCTAGCGCTCCGGCAGGGCAGAGGCCAGCAGCACCCGGCGGAAATGCACGCGCTGGAGGCCGTAAATATTCACAGCCATACTTGCCCAGGAATGGGGGAGCTGCAGGGACGCACCAGCAGTGCACCGTTTCCCCCAAACCACATAGGCCCTGTTTCCCAGGGCATCCCTGCAGCATGTAGGCATTCAACACACATTCCTAAGGGGTTGCTCAGCCCAGTGCTGGAGTAAGCATGTTGAACCAGCCCTCATGGCACTGTCCCTCCGGAGGGTAAGACAACCACCACACACACCCGTGTGATGTTGCTGTGGTGAGAACAGGTACAGAGCAAAGACCCTCCACACCTTGAAAGTGCCAACTAGGGGGCTTGACCTAGCTTGAGGGAGGAAAGGGGATGGCTCCACAGTCCCCCAAGCACGTGCAGAGTGAGCCCAGACCTGGAGGCTGAAGCCTTCCTATGTGAGGAAGGGAGGAAAGGCCATTCCAGGCAGAAAGGAGCAGTCCAGGCAAATGTCCTGGGGCAGAGGGTGCGCTGCCACACGTGGCTCAGAGCGGACCCAGTCGCTGGGGAGGAAACAGCAGGAGCAGGAGGTAGGCAGGCCCTTGTTAAGGGTTTGAGCCGGTTGCCTGGAGAACAATGGGAATCAGTGACGTGCTAAGCGGAGAGGTGACATAATCAAATGAGCTCTCTGCTCAAGTGCAGAGAACGCGCTGGGGCAGGGGCTGGTGAAAGCCACAGACTGGTGGCCATTCAGGTGAGGGCTGCAGAGAGCATGACAGATTCTAGAAACATCTGCAAAGCTCTGGCCTGGCCTCACCTCCTGGGCATTGCCCCTGTCCAAAATCCAGATGTCCAGTTCCCGTGTGTTTTGCTTTTTACACAACGACAGAATGGTGACTTGGCACTGCTCCCATGACACCGACTTTTAGGGGCCCAATCCTGGGGGAGCAGTAGTCAAAACGCAGGGCTCCATCATTTCCTGTCTCCGCGGGGCCGCCTGCACCCCGTCTCCCCCCCACACCCCGGGGGGGCGGCGGTGGGAGGAGGCCGGAGGAGGGAGGAGCAAGCATGGATGGCGTGCCTCTGTTTTCCTTGCTCATTTTATTTCCCCGTCTGCATCTAGAGCAAGGTGCCTGCGTGATTTTTTTTTTCCCCCCTTAATTTTCTTTCTGCCGCCTCATTAGCCGGAGAGGGTGCGCGCGGACCCTAACGACATGAGCGTGCCCGGGTAATGTGGCGGCCGCCCTGCGCAGACCGACGGCGGAGGCGGCGGCGGGGCCTTTGCAAGGCGGCGGCGGAGACATAATGAAGGCAGCCAGCTGCCCGGCGCACGCGGGGCCACCGCGCCCCGGAGAGGGGGAACCGCGCAGAGACAGGAAATGAGTTCCCGGAGACAGGCAATAAGGCTTTGTCACAGTCTGTGACCCCGGAGGGGCCGGGGGAGGGGCGCCCGGGCTGGGGGGGGACCCCGCTCTGGAGGGGCGGGGCGGGGCGGGTGGGAGCCCTGGTGCTGCAAGGAGGGAGGGGGCCCAACGGGAGGGTCGCCGGAGGCCAGGGGAGCCCGAGGAGGAAGCAGGCATGGCCTGGAGCTGGGCCATCTCTATGTAACCCGACTGGATCTGGGGGTCCAGTGCGAGCCCTCATCTTTTTTTTTTTTAATATATTTTATTGATTTTTTTACAGAGAGGAAGGGAGAGTTAGAAACATCGATGAGAGAGAAACATCCATCAGCTGCCTCCTGCATACTCCCTACTGGGGACCAAGGTGCATGCCCTTGATCGGAATGGAACCCGGGACCTTTCAGTCTGCAGGCCGAGGCTCTATCCACTGAGCCAAACCGGTTTTGGCGAGAGCCCTCATCTTAGCTCCCAACACAGAAGACACTGGGTGTCCGAGCAGGCCATGCTCCAAGGATCTGGCCTGCTAGTGGCAGCCGTGTTAGCCAGAAGTGTCAACACGCAAGAGCACATTGGGGGGCGGGGGGAGGGTTGGGGGAGCAGGATATGACCTGCCTCAGACCCATAAACGTCAAAAAGGATGGAATTACCCTGACTGGATTAATCAAATCCTGCGGGGGTGCTGGGAAGGCAGCCCCGGTGTTCATGACCGAGAACTAATGTTAAGAGCTACCCATGAAGGAATGAAAACCCGGCTGGACCCAGATTTCTGTGCTGCAGGATTGTCCTAAGACAATGAAATGTCGTCTACAGATTTTTAAAGGAAAGGTTTGGACACGAGAATTCTGACCTCAGCTAGGATGGCTTTCCTTTTGATGGGGAAAGAAAGACACTTGTAGGTATCAGCCAAAACTGGTTTGGCTCAGTGGATAGAGTGTCAGCCTGCGAACTGAAGGGTCCCAGGTTCGATTCCAGTCAAGGGCATGTACCTTGGTTGCGGGGTGTTCAGTTGGGGGTGTTCAAGAGGGAGCTGATTGATGTTTCTCTCTCATCATTGTTTCTAGCTAGCTCTCTATCCATTTCCCTTCCTCTGTAAAAAAACAATAAAATATATATATTTTTAAAAAGACACTTGTAGATATCAAGACATAAGATAAGGCTTCCTAGTGCATTGTTTAAAAAATGAAAAGCATACTTCTATTTATTCAGTTTATTTATTCAACAAATACTGTGTTTATTGAGTGAGAGGTGGTAGGAGTGGATGATGAGTAAGCAGTACCATTCTAAAGGGAAGACCCACCATAAGCAATGAACATAACAAATGGACCAATGATGTGATCAGGCCTCCAGAGAGAAGCAGCTGGCAGAAGAGTTGCAGTTTTGGGTGTGGCACGGAGGGTGGGTGACCTTTGAGTCAAGGCTTGAGAGAGGTAGGGCACGGGCTCGGCAGATGTTGGGGGTTGGAACAGCCCAGCCGATGAGCAGCCTGTCTATGGCCCGGCAGCTGGAGCGGGCCTGACCTGTGTGCAGACAACACTGCTCATGATCTGACCCTGCTTTCCTCTCCCATCTCCAGTCTCACTATTCTCATATCACAGTCCAGGCCCCAGCCAACAGGGGTTGGTCCTTCTCACCTTCCACGTTTGGTAAATGTGTTCCCCTAGAGCGCTCCTGCCCCCAGAACGCTCCATACCTTCAGTCACTCCTACCCTGTAGCCAGATCTTAGCTTGAATGTCCCTTTTCCCAGAAGTCTTTCCCTGAGTAACTCACTACCCCATGGCAAGCCCAGGTCTGAGTTAGATGCCGTTTCTAGCACCTCCGCAGGCTGGGGCACTCACTGCATGTTGGTATTGGTGCTTGGACTGTATTGTTGGGACCGTAACGCTCCATGAAGGCAGGGCTTGGCGTTGTATCACACAGACCTCACCCACTCCTAGCTTCTAGTAGGAGCTTGGTTAATATCTGTGGGATGAATGGCTTAACGATCTAGTAGTAAGCATACAACCCAGTTAAAAGAGAGGCAACTTAAGTAATTGTAAGGCACATTGTAAAACTAATGAAAATATCAAAATTATTTCCCAAAGAGATATACAGAGGAGATATCTCCTGTCCAGTTAGAGGGATACACATACCAGGCTCCTGCCCCCTGCCTTGCTAGGTTTGGCCAGTGCTATCTCTCAACTGCAGGAGGGCAGGGAGGAACGTGAGGTCAGAGGATGTACTCACTGGGCCTCCTGTCTGCTTCAGGCTGACTGGGTGTTCCCCACCAAGGATCACTGCCCCAGGAGGACGGCCCACCCCATCGCCACCTCTGGCTCCAGGGATGGAAATAGTGCTGTGCCAGCTCGCTCCACTTGAACGTGTTCTCTCTGGTAGTGAGTGCCCCTGCACACACACTGAGCCAAATGCCCCTGTGTCAGTGCACCTGCCTGAAATCACCCTGTATCAGACATGCCTTCTATTTCCTGCCGGAACCCTTACTCATACCTGTGCAATGCTAAATTTCTGAAGATTGTTTCCAGGAAAATATAGGCTCACAAAATTGGGCCTCCTTAATTCAACAACTATCTACTCTTTAAAATTTTTCAGGGCATTATAAAAAATAGAAATTTTCTCAGATATTTTTATTAAGTTAACATATTAAAACCTGACAAAAAAATAGCTCAAAAAACTAAAACTGTTAACCAAATTTAGTTATTAAAAGAGATGCAAAAATCTTAGTAAATTAAATCTTCCATTATAATTAAATAATAGCCAAATAAAGTCTGTTGTATGAAGGCAGAAGTGGGTCAATTTTGGAAAATATTTTTGTATCAACTTGCTTTAAAAAAAATAAAGGCAAAAAAAATAAAATTAAATCTGTAGTAACCTAGGAATGGAAAGATATATCCTTAACTTAGAATGGAGTATCAATCTGAAACTAATATCTAAGATTATATTTATGATGGAACATTAGAGACAATCCTATTAAAATTAAGAATAAGATGATGATGCCTGCTATCAATATTGTTTAACATTAAACTTGTAGCTCTAGCCAATGTAATTAGACAAGAAAATTAAATAAAAATATGAATACAGTAGTAAGAAGAAAATACCATTATTTGCAAAAATGATCGTCTCCCCGAAACATAACCTTCATAAATAAGGTATATTTACAAATTAATGAAAATACTGAACACAGTATAGAAAAAAACGAGCAGAAGACATAATGTAGCAATTCAGAAAAGAAGGAAGACAAATGGTCAACCAAAACAAGTGTAAATATTCCATCATATTTAAATAACGAATGAGATAATTTGGGCAGGGAGAAAGAGGCACTCTCATACTCAATTTTTTTTAAGAAGTGTAACAATTTATACACTCACAATTTGACAATATGTTTTAAAAGCTTGAAAATGTATCTCCCTTTTGACCCTGTACTTCTCCTTCCAGGAATTCATTGTAGGAAGGGGGTAGAATTATTACTTAAGAATGGTTTGGGACAGCAAGAGATAGAATTATGTTCAAGAATGTTCATTGTTTATCATTTCAATTTATGGTAGTTAATTTCACTGAGTACATGATGATCCATTCATAAAATATTTTATGGCCACTAAAATTAATCTCATTTATCACTTTTGTTCACAGTCAGTTTTGAGTAGACAAAAATCAAGTTTCAAAATAATATGCAAAGTGTTCGCCCATTTTTGTCACATATATTAATGTTCTGTCTAAATGCATAGAACATGAGTATACACAATATAGGGTTTATCTCTGAACAAAAGACATGTGCACTTTTTATTTTGTTTCTCTGTATTTTAAAGGAGTTTTAGATGTCAAGGAACCTGGACAGGCTGTAGGGGAGCGGCCATCCTGAGTGACTTAAATACTGTTCCTTTTCCTGTTGGACTCTGTGCGCAGGGAGCCAGGGAGCATGGTGCAGCCGGGCTTAGCTGCTGGCTCTGACTGTTGTCTGCTGTAGGTATTTGCTGCCTGGTCTTAGAAAAATTGCTTGAACTCCGTTTTTCTCAATCTGAAAAAAATATGAAGAGCAGTTGTATTACACTTGGTAAATCTCAAGCCTCAAAATAGAGAACTATGAGCTTTCTCTCCCCTCACCAAGGCCATCTCTGAATTTGATGGAGCTTCTAAGTCCAGCTGGCTGACTCACAGAAAGCAGTGGAGGAGCAGTGCGTTCCAGCACCCACAGGGGACACACCCTCAGAACCCCAACAGTGGGAGACTCTGGGACAAATAAGCCAGTTTCTTCAACAAAGAAACAGAAAGTTCGAAAACTACATATCAACTAACCTCAACTTGTGTTTAGATTCTTATTCGAACAAACGGATTATTTTTAAGATAATGGCACTGAAGAGAAAGTTGTGAACTTAAACACTGACTATATGATACTAAGAAAGTCAGTCTTGTAAATTTCTCAGGTGTTATAGTGATACTGTAGATATTTCTTCTAAAGCAGCGGTTCTCAACCTGTGGGTGGTGACTCCTTTGGGGGTCGAACGACCCTTTCACAGGGGTTGCCTAAGATTATTGGAAAACACCTATTTCCCATGGTCTTAGGAACCAACACACTGCTCCTCAGTGTAGCAAAATGTAGCAATGTAGTTTACTGTTGTTATATTAAGACTGTTACCCATGCTATACCACGATTCAAGACAAAATTTCATTTATTTGTAATTAGAAGTAAATATTTCACAATATATAATTACATATTGTTTTTGTGATTAATCCCTATGCTTTAATTATGTTCAATTTGTAACAATGAAAATACATCCTGCATATCAGATATTTACATTACAGTTCATAACAGTAGCAAAATTACAGTTATGAAGTAGCAACAGAAATAATTTTATGGTTGGGGATCACCACCACATGAGGAGCTGTCTTAAAGGGTCGCGGCATTAGGAAGGTTGAGAACCACTGTTCTAAAGGGTCCTTTAGGAGACACAGTAAAATAAGTGCAGGTTAAATGGCAGAATGCCTGGAATTTGCTTTAAGATAATATGAGGGAGAGGGGCTGAGGATGGATGGGGCAGGATTCACCATGGAATGATGGTGGGTACATGGGCATTTATCATACTGTTGGGTGCAGTTTTGTGTCCATTCAAATTTCTTTGTAACAACAACCAAAAAAAGTTTATGTTTTAAAAGCAAAGTGTTCCTACCTTCATGATAATGCTGATGAATTTTCAGTTTGCAAATAATAAAATAGGAGTCCTTTGACAGTGGGGATTTGAAAATAAAAGGGAAGGGCTAAGTAGAGGAGAAACTCCACAGCAAAGCAATTCTCTTCACTAATGTCCAGAAATATTAGAAAGTTGAGGTGAGAAGTTGCAATTACCGTCCTTGGGCCACGCTGGCTCCCAGCAGAACCTCATGCTGTTCCCTGAACATCTCTCCCAACCTCTCTTCCCCCCTCCTCCCCCTATACGCTCCTGAACCAGGATGCTGAGCGCTTTGCCCAGATTTGCACGATGGCCAGACAGGGCCCCTTGCCCAGCGCAGCCTTGTGCTTACCTGTGACCTTGCTCCTGTGGCCCTTCCGCTGCCCAGTTGTGCTGTCACTATGATCGCCCCTAATCTGGACAGGACAGTGGGGTCACACAGACAGTAATGGGATGTGAGCACACCTCCATCTCCCTGACCTTTCTGCACTTGGACACCAAGCCCAGTCAACCTGAACATGGTCTCCCCACTTCCGACAGGTGCTGCAGTCCTGCGCGCCAGTCCCTGCGGTCATCGAGGTGCTTTTCAACGCCTACCCTCAGCTCCGCGTGTCAGAGTCCTGGAGGGAGGTGATTCCGGAGGAGGTGTTTCAGGTGAGGGAGCTGCCTGCTGTCTGTCTCTGTGCCTGTCAGGCGTTCTGCACTCGCCTCCAGGCGGGTGTAAAGCCTCCGGAGACAGAAGGAGGAAGAGACCTGGGGGTGCATTTGCGTACCGTTGCTTCCCTTTGGGCCCTCAGCATTCACACAGCCAGGAGCTCCTGTTAGCCAGGTGTGGACTCAGGGGGTCCAGCACCTGAGTCCACAGGCCTGGCTCCCGGGTGTCCGCTTCGGCTCACACTGACGTCCCGCCTTCCTTTCCAGGCACACCGGCCTTTCTACCAGTCTCTCTTCGCCTTGGCCGGCAGTCCGCGCCGCCTGCTGCACCTCTGCCGCTGCACCATTCGCAGGCAGTTTGGCAAACGGTGCTTGCGCCTCGTGCCTCTGTTACCCTTGCCGGAGACCCTGCAACGCTACCTCCTTTTGGAGCCGGAGGGCATTTTGCACTGAAAACCCGAGCATTTGGACTTGTTCTTGGGCTCCTCTTTGCTGCCGTGGTGGCTGTGTGGTGAGGCGCGTGCCCTGGCTGGGGACCCGTGGACCCGACTCACAGACCTGCCGGAGCTTCGGGCTCCATTAAGAGCCCCTCCTGCCTCTCAGGTTGCTCGTGTGGATGAACATGGTGAATCGCATAGTACTTGTATCAGAGAGTGGCTAAGGCAGTGGTTCTCAACCTTCCTAATGCCTCGACCCTTTAATGCAGTTCCTCAAGTTGTGATGACCCCAACCATAACATTATTTTCGTTGCTACTTCATGACTGTCATTTTGCTACTGTTAATGAGTCGTAATGTAAATATCTGTGTTTTCCGATGGTCTTAGGCTCTCCAGCAGCGGTTCTCAACCTGTGGGTTGCCCTAAGGTGTACCTGTTGCTGCAAGGTTTGTCTCCTGCCCGAAAGGGGTCAGCAGCATGCACGCTGCCCCCAGGGCTTCGGACCCTCTGCCTCCTGGACAATGCCCTTCCTCCTGAAGCCCAGCCACCAGGAAAGACTGTCCCCAAAACATGACAGATGTGCATATTGAGGGAGGACATCAGTTCCATGATAAAAGCCCCTTCCCAGGAGCCCACTGGTGCTTTCCAGCACAGGGTGGCCCAGGGTTCCCCGGAAGGACACTGAAGGGGCTGTGAGCCAGACAGTTTTCTCCCATGTGAGTCTTCTGTCTGCCATTCTCACCAAACCCAACTGATCAGCTCTAGGCCTGGTCCAGGAAGCCACAGGCCAACAGAGGTTGTGGTCAGCTCAGCCTAAGCATCTGTAACACCAGAGCTGTTCTGACAGTCTAGGACTGTATTCACTTCACTTTCTGAATTCTGAAGCTTTGACATCTGGGGCTTCGATGTCTCTGGAGAGACTGTCCTCTCTTTACCCTCAAAACCCCCCCCACACACACACACTCCACCACCACCACCAGGGTTCTCATTCCTAGAGATAGTAAACACCTTGCCAGCCCAGCATGCTTTTCAAATGCAAACCAACCCAGAGAGCATACCCCATTTCCTCCTTCTCTGGGTGCTCATGCCCCAGAACACCAGCCACCCCAGGACCAGGTACCAGAAAACCCTTCTGTTCCAGAGCCCACTGCAGTCATTCTGAGTAGCTAAGCCTAACCCTAAGCCTAACCCATCTATTCTGCCTCGCCTGTTCCTTCTGTGGAAACCACAATCACGGCTCTTGCTCACACCCTCACTTCTGACCAACCCTGGTGCTTCCCGTGTGCCCCCATGGCAAGGCCTGTTCCATCTCTGGGAATGATGATGAATAAATTATCTTTTCAATAGCACTCATCTCCTGATTGGTTGGCCTCACTTGACCTCAAGTTTGCTATTAGACACCATCCTATATAATAAAAGGCTAATATGCAAATTGACCAATCCCTATGATGTGCACAGACCACCAGGGGGTAGGTGCTCAATGCAGGAGCTGCCCCTGGTGGTCAGTGCGCTCCCATAGGGGGAGCGCTGGCCCACTCTCTGGGCCTAAGCCATCAGTCAAACATCCCCTGAGGGCTCCCGGACTGTGAGAGGGCACAGGTCAGGCTGAGAGACTCTCCAAGTGTATAAATTTCGTGCACTGGGCCTCTAGTATTTTATAAATGCCACTACAGACAGCAGTGGCTCTGTTTTTGTCCGATCTGAACCAATGCAAGGCATTCCTGAGCAACCTGAGAAGGGGCAGGGTGCCCCATCCCATTGTTACAGTCTGGAAGGGGAGTGTATACGCACAAATACTGCAGGATAAGGCAAGGTGGTGTATGCACTATGAGTGAAGCCCACTTGGAGGAGGAAGAAAGAGGGTGAGAGGGCAGACACTTAGATGGGCATCGTGAGGGGGGTAGTCTAGCTGAGCCTTGGCCAACGGTCAGATTTCAACAGAGAGTCTGAAAGGGAGAGACAGGGCAGCAGAGCTCTCAGCTGACCACCCACATCTGCCCCTTGCACCTAACAACTCCCCTGCCCTAGAAAAGGCTACACAAACATGACTGTCCTCAGCCTCCTCCCAAACAGATAAAAGTCACCATGAATGAAAGGAAAACTGGAACTAAGTCAGGAGTGTGGGACAGGGCAAGGCAGAAGGAGAGACAGTGACATGCGTGTCCTCTGGAGGGGAGGGTCCTCCTGCTTTGGCCACTGAAAGGAGTGCAGATAGGAGAGTCTTGGTTCTTACCTTATTGACAAGCTACAAGGACCATGGAGCAGGTGAGCAGATCCGGTCACAGTGGGACTCCAGGAAGGTGACTCTGTCCTGGAAAGGGATGCAGCATCCTGGATGGTGGGGAGGAGCCTGAGATGATACTCTAGAGATGGGCTTCAAATCCAGGCTGCTCTGCTGAACGGGAAGAGTCACCCGAAACCAGCTGCGATCCCCTGGAAAATGAAGGTATCTTTGCCTCTTGAATGTGGCTGCGGTGACGCCCCTCCCCCAGGATGGCCCCACTGAGCCAACCCAGAAAGGAACTTGGTAAGTAGTTCCTTCTATTACTATGATTGTTTTTACTATTATCAGAAGAAAAATAACCTCATATTGGGAGAAAGACTGTAAAATATGGAAAAGCAAAGCAGTGTTATTTATGAGGACAAATAAAAGAGCAAGACCAGTAAGAACAACAGCCACAGCTCTGAACAGCTCTGTCCTCACTGAACTTTGCAAATCTGAATCTGAGCAAACACACTCGCCATCGCTGCTTCAACCATACCGTCCCGTCTCTCCCACACATCATAGGGAGCGGTTTGCTTGTTTTTCTGAAATGCATTAAGTTTAATATGTTTGGAGTCCTAGAACCAAAGTAGAACTCTTTGAAAAGATGTTAACATTGTATTTCTAAAAATGTGATGGATAAAGACCCATAATTAGTTTTTCAGAATTGAATTGCTAGCAATTTGCTTTATTATTAAATATTTTTAACTCAAAAACATGTTGTTTTGATGACTGTGTCTCACTGTGCCCTAGGCTTCATGTATTAGGAGGTTCTAAAATGAAGGGGACTTGCATCATTCCATCCAGATGAGAAAGAGAAAAAGGGGAGGGAGTAGGGGGAGAAGGAGAGAAGGATAAGGCTAAGAGAAGGGGGTGAGAAAGGGAGGAGAGGAGGAAAGGGAGGAGGGAGAGGAGGAAGATACTTGAGATAAACTTCCAAAAGACATTCCCCTTTGAAGCTACAATTACCCTGGCTGACTTCTTTCCCAGTGAACAAAGTATACCGGGGGATTTCTCTTATTAAAGGCTCTAAAAATGTTTTCTATTCTTTCACAGTTCATATTGGACATCATTACTTTTCTTTGAGTATCCTATATAATAAAAGGCTAATATGCAAATTGACCAATCACTATGATGTGCACTGACCACCAGGGGGCAGGCACTCGATGCAGAAGCTGCCCCCTGGTGGCCACTGCGCATGACTGGCAATCTCAGCGGCAGTGGTGGGAGCCTCTCATGCCTTGGAAGCAGCAGTAAGGATGTTGACATCCCCCCGCGGGCTCCTGGACAGCAAGAGGGCACAGGCTGGGCTGAGGGCACCCCCACCCCCCATGTGCAAATTTTGTGCACCAGGCCTCTAGTATTACATAAAATCAAATTTATAAGACCTAAGTTGCTCTCTTTAATTTCAAATTTAGCTTTTAATGATGCATTCACATAGTTCAAAATACAAAAGGAAAGAAAAGAATAAACGTTGTTTCTAGTAAAAAAAGATGGCAGAGGAATATTTTCCTTCCAACTTTTTTTTAATGTTAAGCTTCACCTGAGGATATGTGTTTATTGATTTTGAGAGAGAGAGAGAAAGAGAGAGAGACGGGGGCGGGGGGTGAAAGAGAAAGAAACATGAATTGGTTGCCTTCTATATGTGCCCTGACCAAGGATTGAACCCACAACCTAGGTATGTTCCCTGACCCCGAATAGAACCTGCAACCTTTTGGTGTACGATACAATACTCCAATCAATTGAGCCACCTGGCCAGGGCCCCTTCGACTTTTTTGTTTTGTTTTTTTTGTTTTGTTTTGTTTTAGAGAGAGAATGAGGAAAGGAGAAGGATAGCTAGAAACACTGATGAGATAGGAACATTAATTGGCTACCACCAACATGCCCCTATTGGAAATCGAGCCCAAAACACAGTCATGTGTCCAACTAAGAATCACACCCGATTCCTTTTGGTTCATGGGTCACCACTCATGAGCCACACCAGCTGGGCCCTTCCAACTTTTGTTAAATATCTTTGTACTACCTGTCATCAGACCACAGAGACTTTCCAAACACACAATTGAGGCTCTCCACCAACCGAGGACCTGAGGAGGTCTGCCTCCCTCCTTCCTGACAGCACCCCAGACAGGAGGAAACACCCCCAGCACCGCAGGAAGCCAGCAGGCACCCTCTGACACAGCACCCTGGGACCTATCACGTTTAAAATTCTGGGCACAGTGTTAGGCCTCTCGTTTCAGCAGATTTTGTGTCCAGTGAATTTTAAGTTACACGATCATCATCAATTCAGCCTGTTGTGGGGAAAATCAAAACCTCTGACGCTTTAAGAAGCATTTGCTAATACCAGTAACTATATATAATCGTCACACTTCCCATTTCTGAAATCTCCTTCTGATGACACAGGTTGATGGGGCAGGCTGTTGAACTTGGGCAAAGAACACTTAACCCTCTCCCCAAATAGTGTAAAATATAGGCTTGGAGAATGAGCTGGTCGGCTCCCGTGACCTGCCCTGACGCCGGGCATCCGAGAGGAAGATTAGTCACTGCCATTGCGATTGTCATTAGCTCGCCAAGTGCTTCTCATCTCTTAAGGGCTGCCCAAGGACCAAGTGATAAACCAGGAATATGGCATCTTTTATTCCATTATTTCAAGAATAAATTATCCCTTAGACAATTTTTTCTCTGTGTGCTTGGAATATTCAGAAGCGCCAAAGTTTCAGCTATGATCAGTACAGCATCTTGTTTTTCGACTTAAGCATACTTTTCAAATTCCAGGATTTTTCTTGAAATTTGTCACCATCTTTCTCAAAGCAAATATTCATTTCATTGAGTTGCTAAAAGAAGCCTGAGGTTGCCCTAGACAGTTTGGCTCAGTGGATAGAGCATTGGCCTGCGGACTGAAGAATCCCAGGTTTGATTCCAGCCAAGGGCATATGCCTGGGTTGCAGGCTCGATCCCCAGTGGGGGGCGTGCAGGAGGTAGCCGATCAATGATTCTCTCTCATCATTGATGTTTCTATCTTTCTATCCCTCTTCCTTCCTCTCTAAAATCAGTAAGAATATATATTTTTTTAAATATTAAAGAAGCAGCAGCAGCAGCAGCAGCCGCCGCTGCCGCCTGAGGTTACATTTCTGGAGCCCAAGAGAGGATTGCAGTATTGACACTTATTTTCATGGAGTCCTGCAGGTGGCACCACAAGCAAACCCTTCCTTCACCAACCTGTTCACCCCAGAATTAAAGAAAACAAGATTTCAGCTCACGTCATAAGGAGGAGGAGAGTATAGAGAAACTACTGTATAGAATCATGACTTGTCATATAGAATGGTGCAGCTATCATAAAATTTGAGTAATGAGAATATTAATTACGGAATTGCCTCTTTCCTTTGTATTAAATATGAATGTTTTATAGGCAATGTGTTTATAAATAAATATGATTGTAAGTTGATTCTTTTATGATGCTATAATGACAGTCCAATCCTCATCTGTGTGTTAAATGTGTTCTTTAACAAAATTATACATATTCACCACGGCAATGTAACTAGCCGGGAAGTCTGCCTCCATCTAATCTTTCAGAATGGTACTTCTGCAGCCCTAACACTCTGCTTAATCACTCCAATAAAAAGAGTAGATTTCTTTGTAATGCAATTTGTAAGCAATAAACATGATTGAGAATGCAGTGTTTGCTGTCGACGACGTTTAATGCAGGATTTTAATTTGGTGTGTAATTATTCATCCAGTAGGCACTTCTCTGTTTGTATTTCTTCCCCCTGCCCTTGAGTGGGTAAGTTCGGAGAACCTTGAGGAAACAGGGTTTCTGGTACTTTCTGCAAGCCAGAGTTTGCTGCAGATGTGATGGAAAGAGAACTTTTTTTTTTAATCTGCTAAAGACAGGAGGTCACATTAACTCGTAATACAGACACATAAAAATGTGATTATGGGTTCTAAACAGAACGCAGTAGGCTCCTAGTTAACACAATGAGATTTCTAGGAAGTGATGCATAAATGCTTCAAAAATGACACATTTCTCACGTTTCATTCCAATTAAATTACTGAGGCAGCTAACAGCGATGAGCACAAAGTACGGGGGTAAAATGAGGGTTTTCTCCTAACTGTATCCCTGTGAAAGTATATTTTTATGAGAAGCAGTTAATATTAAGCTATTATTTTTCAACTGTGCTGGAAGGATGTCTTGAGCCTTTCTTGCGGAGCTCGCCCTAGAAGAATATGTTCCTTTGTTTCTCGGGTTTGCTGATAGGTAGAATGGCTCCTCTGGGTACCCTCCCAACCCCCCCAACCCCGCACCAGGGTCTCTGGAGTGAAGGGCCCGCAAGCAAGGGGGGTGGGTCCCTACCATCAGTGCCCAGGATCAGACCCCATCGTTGCCCAGAGGCCTGCGGCTGCAGGACTCCAGAGCGCGCGAGGGGTGGGCGTGGAGAAATACGGGGCTGACACCCACTCGTGATCCGCGAACACGCGTGGTTCACCGTCCCTCGCGGCGCCCCCTCGCTCTCTCTCCCCTCCCCCTCCGCCCGCGCTCTGCTCAGGTCTCCGAACCTCGGCCTCGCGGTGGGGTTCTCGGTCCAGCATTGGGGGGGGGGGGGGGTCCGGGGGGGGGGGGGGAGGCCTGCTTGGGTCGGGGCTGGGGGTGGGGCGCATGGGCACTCAGGGATGCGGCCCAGGGAAGGAGTCCAGAGGTGCAGAGGTGCGGGGGGCCGTGGGTGGGGGCGGGGACGGGGCGTCGGGAGACAAAAGGACGTGGAGCTTTAAATTCAAAAGGATGTTTTGAAAGCCTCGTCCTGGGGTTTGAAAGGCGCAGGGAGGACAGCGGCAGCGCGATCCCAATCAGAAATGCGATTTGAAGTCCTAATGAACTTGATTGCGTGAACATTTATAATCCCCCGTGGCCCTAAATGAAATCAGATACAATCAGACGGTACGGAGCAGCGAGTGTTTACAGCCGAGGCCGGGCGGCGGCGGCGGCGGGACGAGGAGGCGATGCGGCCCCGGTATTGATGTCGAAAATGATGGATAACGCGGGAACGGCAAATATACTATTTGTCTAATGGCTCGGCAATTAAATTCCCCTGTAAATGACCCATGCCTCATTTCATCCTAATCTATGGAATTTTGATTGAATTCGTCAGCTCTAATTGAAAAATACTGCACTTTAATGTCTGCATTGCAGTTTCAGGACGAGAGTGGTTTTAATGAGACAGTGGCCCCCCTGACCCGGGAATATTGGAGACTTTTTTTTATTCGGAATTTAAAGCCAGAGGATTGCCCAACTGAGCGCTGCGGTCTCCTCTCCTGTGGGCACGTCCACCGATCTCCGGACACGATTTGATAACGAACGCACCTGGGGATGCAGGCGCCCCCCGGACGCTCCAGCCTCTACGGCACCCAGGGGCCGCCCCCCACCCCACCCCCGAGAGGAGTGAGCGCGGGGGCCGGGGGGGGGGGGGGGGGGGGGGGGGGGGCTGGGATCGGGGAGCAGGGGACGGGGTGCGGGGTGGGGAGCGCACTCCGCGGAAGGGCCCGTCCCCTCCCCGCGCTGCCCCTTCCCAGAGTCCTCGCCGACCGTGGCCTCGGCCTCCGCCTCCCCGTCAAACCCAGGCGTACCGCCCGGAGGAGGCGGCCTAGCTGCCGGCGACCGGTGCAGCCGGAGGAGACGGGTCGCCCCTGACTCTCTTTATATGCAAACGCCGGGGCGAAGCCACCCCCTGATAAATTAGCCACTTGCTGAAGTATATTTACTAAATTGGAATGAGCTAAAGAGAAACATTTTAAGTCGTGCAAACGAGATAATTGGGCCACATTAAAATTGGAGATGTTTGCTTTTTCCGCCCCACCAAAAAAAAAAAAAAAAAAAAGGCGGGGGGCGGGGGGGAGCTGAGTTGGGGTAAAAGCGCGCCCCCCTATACCCGGGTCGAGGAAACGAGGCCCCGGCTGCTCAGAGGCCGGAAGTGGGGGAGTGCGCGGGACCGGTCCCCGCGGGGACCTTGGCGCGGGGCCGCTCGGCCCAAGTCGGAGCAGATCCGCTCCTGGGCTCGGAGGGGCCGATCTCGACGGCGGCCGGCAGGCGGCGCCCTAGAGCTAAACGTCCTGCCTGGAGAGCGGAAAGGAAGCGAGGGGGGAGGGCGGGCCGGGCCGGGGTCCTTTGCCGCAGCTCGTGTGCGGCCCCCTGGCTCCGTCCGCCCCCCTCCGCCGCCCGGCCCCCGCGGTGTTGCTACGTCCCTGCGCCGTGGCCGGCCCCCTCCCCCAAAGAGGCACGTATTGGGGATTCGTTTGGCTAGCACCCAAGCAGGCCTTCCCTTTAAATGACAGGCTCTAAAGTGACCTAGGGGGTGTTTCCCTTCCGCCCAGCGATGCTCAGCTGCGTCCTGAGAGCGACGGCAGAGGACCGCCTCCTCCCCTCTGTGCAAAGGGAGAGCCGCCGGGCCTCGCAGGGGCCGCGCTTCGGAACCTCTTCCCGGAGGCTCGCGCGTTCGGAAACGCTAGGGCGCGTCCAGATCCGTGGGCGCCCGCCGTCTGTTTCTCAGTGCTGGAGAGGGAGCCGAGGCCGCCGCAAATCCATACCCTCGCCCCGAGCTCACAGGCTGGCGCCCCTGGCGGCCCCGCGCCCCCCCAGCACCTCCCGGTCCCGCCCGGCTGGCCTGCCCGCTGTTGAGCCACCCTCCGTGCGTTACTTCACTTCCTTGCCACAACCCCTGTCCTCCTATTAATTATCTGCGTTATAGGAGCGTCGTCAGGCCGCTGCTGGGAGCGGGCCGGGATCCCCACCCATTGTGCAGACGGTGGAGCAGAGGCCACGGTCCGCCCAGCGGTGCGCCCAGGCCCCTCAGACTCTGATGCCTGAGGGTTTCTTATCCATCCGCTCCCAGGCCCTGTTCAGGGTGAGTCTAGAGTCAGGAGAGACCCTTAGTGGGTCTTAAAGAGAGCCAAGGTGAGTTTTCTATGACTATGTCCAAAATCTATAGTAATTTCTGTTACTATGCCACCTTGTGCAATCATGGAGATCTGGTGTTTTTATCTTCGTTTGTGACCAAGACTTCTCTTGTGGCCTGGACGTTTCCAATGAAAAGAAACTGGGAATCTTTTCCTTGTGCGACTGTTGGCATAAAAAAGATGGACGTCTCGGCCCTAGGGATTCCGAGATAAAGGGCAAGTTCGCAGGCGTCTACTCCCTGGAACCTTGGAGTCCCAACTGGCTCTACAGTAGATGCCATTGGTCACATGGCCAATAGGGGGGCGCTCTGCATCCCTGGGCACTCTCCACACCCACGTGCTTTTGGCTAATCCTTTTTTTTTTTTTTAAGAGGAAGGGAGATAGTTAGAAAAATCGATGAGGGAGAAACATCCATCAGCTGACTTCTGCACACCCCCTACTGTGGGTGTGCCCGCAACCAAGGTACATGCCCTTGACCAGAATCAAACCTGGGACCCTTCAGACCACAGGCCTATGCTCTCTCTATCCACTGAGCCAAACCGGTTAAGGTCAGGCTAATACTTTGACATCATAAAGCCTTAAATAAAACTGTTTCCTGTCACTCCCTCATTAATTTATGAAAATATACAATACTTATGTGAGTTCTGTTTACAGATATGAAATAACCTCATTAGAATAGTAAAATAAAAATATGCAATGTAAAATCTGGCTTGCATAATAAATTAGTTAGACTATTACATTTTAAAGTGTAAATGCTCAAATAAATAACACTGTGCTGAATGAATTCAATTTGAAGGGTTGGGGGGTTAGAACGAAGTTGCCTTTAAGACATCTCTCATTTCTTTAGTTTTGTGGGGTTCTCTTGTTTTGTTTGCATTGTAAGTGAGTCTGGGAGGAACTTGAGAAGAAGGGATTATAGTTAACCACAAGATAAGCTAGAAATATCACAACAAGAAATAGATTCTTAAGTACTTATCTTCTACAAATGAATAAACAAACAAACAAACAAGGGGACATGGTTCAGACGGGAGAGGGAAATCCCTGAACTTAGTGGAGGCATCATACTGGTCACTGGTGTCCAATGCCCTTCACGATGAGCCATCATGAGCAGCTTCCACTCCTTCTGAAGCCATGCTCATTATTGTCGCAGACTTCAGGGAACAGAGGGTTAGTCCAAGTGGAGGCAGGCAGGACTGCTTCTGGCTTTGGTTCATTTCCCAGCAGAGACCAGGAAAAAGAGAGCTGAGGGGCAGGTGCCTGCAGGAGGCAGTCTCACTTCTGCCCTGTGTAGGGACTGGCGCTGCCTTTGATGACCACTCTGCTGTGGCCTGGTCAGAACAGGCATCTGACACCCATGGGAGACCTCCTTCTGGTGTCTACAGCAATGCCCCCCCTGGGGAGCACTCACCCCAGTGTGGCCCCCCTCAGTAGAGGTGGGAAGATGCTACAGGAGTAACTTCCCCTTTGCAGGGGTGTTTTTAAAGTTGTGAAGAATAAATACTAGGTAATAGGGACACTAGAGAGTATGAACACTCTTTCCTTTAAAAAGAAGAAGAAAGGAAAAAAAAAAAACACAACAAAAACACAAGGGCAACATGCCCCCAGCATAGTGCTTTCATTTCTGAAGAACCCCCGAAGAGTCCCCTGGGAGGTGTGGGGAGAGGGATCAGCATTGTGATGTTCTCTGGCCTGGGCTCTTCCCACTGTGTCTCAAATAACTCCTCTCCTCATCCCTTCTTCTTTCTATGTGATCTACACCCACTCTCAAAGGTTGGCCCCTCAGTGAAAATCTTTTGGGATGTGAGTTTGCTCTGTATCCTTGCCCTTGGTTCCTTCTCCAGCGTTTGGGGATTTCAGGTTGCACGGATAAGGGAAATACAATCGTTGGCAGCAAAGTCATGCAACCTCTGTATTTTTCCCGATGACAAATGGAACACATTAGAAGGTTCTTCTGTTTCAAAGGCCTAGCAGGTCACCATTTTCTGTCTTTTCTGCAGTCACCACCACGCAGGGGACCTGAGGCAGTAAGGACGATTGAGACCCAAAAATAAGGCTGTCCCTTCTCGGGCAAGGGCAGAGAGCGGCAAGGACAGTGGTTGTGTGTGATTTAGCTGGGGAACAATTTTAGATTGTCCCAGCCTGACAGATGCAGGTGCCCATCTACATTTCATTTCTCACGCCTCATTAAAGGAAACTGGCTCACCCCCTGGTGGCCCATGACCTACACCAACCCTCAGGTCAGTGAGCAAAGGAGCACCTGGTAGCTGAGGGTTCAAAGAATCTAAAGGGGGTGGGGGAGGGGGGTTAGTCCTGTGGCCAGCCTCTCCCCTCTGCCCTTCTCATTGGCTCTGGTTCTCAATGGCTTACAGGCTCCTCAAACAAGAACCAAAGATCTACACGGGGATGGCCCTCCAGTGTAGTGGGTCCAGCCCAGCACGCTACTGTTGACCTTCTTAGAGGGGAGTGGCATCTGTTGGCATCTTCCTTTCATTGTTGATTCATAGAATGGTTCACACTACCCCCATCAGCACACACACCCTCCTGTCCACTCCTTGGAAAAGTCTGTCCTGTCAGACAGTCCCTGGGCGCAGCTTTTTCTAGTAGTCACAGCTGTCCTTGGCTGGTCAGTCAGAGACAGACACCTACCCTTCTGTTCCCCAGGTGAGCTTCTGGCTCAGCAACCTTTTTACAGCGACCTTTCCCCAGAAATCCAGTCTCCCTCCCCATGTAGCCTGCACCTCTGCCTTCTGCTCGCACCCACACCCTTGCCCCTTTTTGTGACATCCTGTGGGCTGCCAGGTTTTCTGAACTGTGACCGCAGGAAGCGCTGGCTCTGCTGGGCAAGTATGTCTGGAGGACGGAGAAGGGGGTTTAGTCAGGAGCACTTCCGTGCAGCTCCATGCTGGGTGCCCACAGAAGCAGAGCCCTTCTGTGCTGGCTGTCCATGCAAACCCCCTCCTCTCCCTCCTGCGTGGTTTCTGAGGGGTTAAAAGGAGGAACTCGAGGTTCCTCTTTAAAAAGACAACACCCTGCAGGGGGTCGAGCTCTCCAGGGGGGGGGGGCCGCAGATGCGCTCGCTCCCTTGGATTTCCGGGGAAGGTCCTAGAAGTCCGGGAGGCTTGGGCCCAGGCCCTGGCCAGGCTCTTCGGACGCACGGTGTCCTCCCGAGCTAGGGGGCATGCACGGCTGGGCCTGGCCCGGGCCGCGGGTCCGATGCTTCCTCCTTCGTCACCCACCGAACGCGGCGGTGGCCAGTCTGGGGCCGGCCTCGCGTGCCCACCGCCTTCCGGGATAAGGGGCCGTCCATCCAGCGGTCCCCCAGGCCCAGCTCGGGCAGGCGCACCCCTTCACCCCGGCGTGCCCTCGGCGGGCCTCCCAGGCCAGCGTGTACGCGGCCCCGAGATTAGCATATCTGTGAAGGCCCGCAAACAATGCCTGCTGTGCGCAGAGATTAAAGTCGGGCGCCGGGTGGCCGGGGTGCGTTTGAAGTCCGCGGAAGGTGGGGGGCGCGGGAACCCGAGGGGGCAGATGGGAGGAGATAGAGCCGGGGAGAAGCGCCGGGGCCTGCGCCTCCGCCCCCAGCACCCCCCGGGCCTGGGATGCGAGGCCGGGCGCGGCCCCCCAGACGCTGGCCCGTGCCCTCGCTACCCCTCCACGCCTGCACCCCAGGCCTCCGCCCTCCACGGCCTCGGGCCGGCCTCCGCCAGATGCGCCCTCTGCGCCGGCTGCGAGTCCCGAGGCGGGCGGGCGGCTCAGTCCCGGCCGGGGACCACCCCCACCCCCACCCCCATTGGCCGGGGCTGGGTGCTGCCGAGTGAGCGCAGGCTTCCAGGGCGAAGGCGCCCGGCGATCCAGCCCCCACCGTGGCCACCAACTCCTTTAGGGGTGTCTCAAAAGGGGACTAGGACCCCCGCCGGCGCCCTCGGACGCCTAGGACCCCGCTCCACAGCGGAGCCGGAAGGGGGTCCGCGGGAACGCGGGCCCCGAGCGCTCGCTGCGGCTCCGCCCGCTCCGGCGCGCGGGGGTGGGGCGGGCAGCGCAGGTGTGAAGGGTCACGTTTCCCCCGCCCCAGGCTGCGGAGAACCTTTCCCAACTCCCCCAGGAAATGAAAGGAAAAAACAAAACAAAAAACCCTCCCCTGCGGGCTTCAGGTTGGCGGTTTTGTTTCGGCTCCTGGGAGGGTGGGGCACGAAAAGCAAAACTTTCTACCGGAGAATGTGGCCGCACGCAGCCCCGCGCGGCGTCCCTTCTTCGGGGCGCTTTAGAGGGGGAAAAAAAAAGCCGTCCCGCCTTCTGCACGGTCAAGGAGCGGAATAATGAAGCAGAGACTTTTATTTTATAAACCACTTGATCTTTGCTTGGGAAACTCCATTAATTGAATGGGTTTGCCTTTTTTGCCAGTCCCCTTTATCATTATTTATGGGCTTTAAATTGTTTAAAGTCCCCTTGACGTTCAATTTACAAGTTTGGGGACTTTTTTTGTTCTGCCTTTTGTCCTGGAGAAAGACATCGTGTTGGAAGTGCTTTGAAAAGTCAAACATGAGAGGTTGGCAATGAAAGGGAAGCGGGCGAGATCCCTTTTAATTCCGTCCTGTTGGTGAATGGCTCTTTTACATAATTGCAGGAGCTATTTCAAAGCCAGCCAAGGGCTGACTTCACTTAGAACCACATGGAGTCTATTTTGGGCTTTCAGATTAAAAAAAAAAAAAGCCGAATAAAATAGTTTAAAAAATGAGGCTTCATTGCTTTCTGCTACTTGCAAATTGGTGTGTCTGATGGGGAATTTTACACAAGCACCCCTTTGTGAGTGCGTCTTGGGCTGGGGTGGGGGAGACTGTTCTGGGTTAGCTGGGTGTGAATCCCAATTGCCCTTCCATAAATAAAACCCATCCCAAGCTATTTCCCAGCTATTGCCAGCAGCAAGAGCCGAGGCAATGACCGAATGATCAGGCCACTCAAAGTCCCTATAAATAAAAACAACGCGGTTACCCAAGAAACCAGCCTGTCGTCGCCGGGGGGGCTGGGCGGCGGGCGGGCGAGCGCGCCGGGCACCCTGGGCCCACGGGTTGCGCCGCACCCACCGAGACCCACACCCGAGGTTCCCACGCTGCCCCCCTCTCCATCCCACCCGCGCCCTCGCCCCTGGCGGTAGCCCGGAAGCGCGCCGTTTGCCGTGCTCCCTCCTGCGAGCTGGACGCGGCAGGCCCGCGCCGGTCTGTCGCGTGGATGTTCCCGTTAGGTGGGCGGTCAGTGCTTCATTCGGCCTGCGTCCACCTGCAGGCCGCCGCAGACTGGGACAGCCCCCGAGCGTGGAGACAACTTAATTATCACCCCTCTTACTGACGTCTGAGGTTTCAAGTGGCTTAAAACGGTCCTGACACCAGCGCGGCACCCGCCGAGGAAAAGTGCCCGGGGGCTGGGCCACCTTCAACCCGGAGGGAAAGTTCCCTGGGGAAAAGTTCGGGGAAGTTAAACCAGACCCGGAGGACCCAGACCTCGCGTGGGTGCCGAGCGTCCGTCCTTCCTTCGTCCTAACCCGAGGAGGACAGAGGCCTCTGCAACAAAGTTGCAAAGATCTGCGCGGGGTGGTTTTCCCGCGCAGCACAGGGCCCCGCAGTCTCAGGCAGCGGCGAGCTAGGCAGGCAGCAATCCGAAGGCTAGACAAGCCTGGTCTGTACCTGTCGCTGCTGCCCCTGTCGCTCTCCGAGGAGCGGAGGAAAAAACGCCAGCGGCTTTGATGATCCGCAGGCCCCACGCGCCAGACGCTGTGCAGGTAGCTGAGGTGCCCCAATGGCTCTTGTTAATCACTGCGAAACACAAGGATCCCTTTTATGACACCAGCGGTCGTTTTCTAAGCAGTTAAGCATTACATGAGAAAATATTACCACGGCACTGCATTCGAGGAGACGCACACTAGTAAATAAAATTCATATTGATGAGAATTCTCTGAACTCACTAATAAAAGGAGATTAGTATTATAACCCCTGCAGTCAATACTTTGCATGGCAATTTATGGATGCAAATAATATGCCATCAAATTATTTCAAGTGTAGCTGTAATTCAACGGACCTAAATCTCCTCGCTCAACTTTCAACGTAGAATTGTCATCAGAAATAATCAGAGGGATTCCTGCCTTTAAGAGGGTAATCAGGTGACGGGAGTCCCTGGAACAATATTTTCCCTGTGAAATAGCAAAGTGGATGGCAGACCTGGCTGGGTGGGTAACAACAGCCTACAGGGGCATGCGGACGAAGGCGGGGAAGGGACCCGGCTGTAACCATGTAAATCAAGCCAGGAGTCGAGAGAGGGGGTTTCCCCAGAATTGAAAAACCAAGTTTACCAGACCCGGACCTCTGGGACTGTAACTATCTCATAATGAGAGGGAATATTTATTATGCTTCATAAAGAAACCAGCCTTTTGCCCTGGGCTTCAGTTTTTTGTTTTTCTTTTCTCTTTTCCTTTTCTCCTTTTTGTAGGAGTGGAGACAGAGGGATAGAGCTTCGAGACCCCACAGATATCTCCACCCCGGTGGATCCTCACGGGAATTCATTTCCCCCCACACCGCCTCAGCCACCTCAGGGTCTGGGCTTCCAGAGAGTGGAGGCAACGCAGGCAGCGTCCTAATGAATTCTTTTCAAACCTCCTGCTGCCGGAGCCATCCATTACTGCGGCCTGGAGTGGGGAACCGCGCTCCAGACGTCTTTGTCCCGGTGGTGGAGGTGGTGGTGGTGTATGTTGTGGGGGGTGGGGGTGGAGGGGGGGAGCGCGAGGACGAGGGCGGCTGGCGGCTGGGCCAGGGAGTTTGCTCAGCACCTTCCAGGACCCTTCGGATGGGCAGGGGGTGCCCAGCCAGACTCGTGGATGAGGAGGTGATTTGGGATTAAGACATCCCCCAGGGGCCTTGGGGTGAGAGCTCTAGAGAAAGGAAGAGAAAAGAAGAGCTTCCAAGAATCGGGTCGATAAATTCATAAAGATCGATTTATCTTTATCTCCCAATTAAATGTGCTTGTAAGTGATACATAACACACGTCCAACACCCATCACGGGCCAACTCCCCAACCACTAGCCCCTCCGCGTGACCTGATTTTTAATGACCGGTGTAACAATGCCCTTCGCTCCTCTCCTCCAGGGCCGGTACTTGAACATCTAGACCCGGGAAGTTGGAGCCCAGGCCCCGGAGGCGCGGGGAAGCTCCCGCGCGCGCTGGCGCGTTTTGCCATGGTCTCTGCGCTTGAGAGGAAATGATTCCATTTTTTAAAACGGGACATGAAAGCTGAAAGTTTTGGTTTTATCTTGAAGAAAGGGATGTAAACATTCCTAGTCCCATTCCCTCCCCGCCAACTCTCTTACTCCCAAATTCTGGGGTTTTACCAGGGTCGAGACGAGAGAGACTTCTGGAGGCAATCGGCTCCATTCTGCAAGGAGGCACCGAGGAGCCGCGCGCCCTGGAGTCCTCGCACTGGAAACGGGGCGGCGGCGCCGCCGGGGTGAGCGCTCCCTCCGTTCTCAACGTGCTTAATTAGCGCCTATTTACAAAACGGAGCTTTTATTTGAGCAAACATCATAAAGCTTTCATCAGGATAATCTCACGTTATACTGTCGCGAGGCACAGTAACTCCCCCTTCCTCCCCCAGGATGGAGGAGATGAAGGACTCGCTTTATTATCATAATTATCGTGGCTGTTATTTTGGTGCGCACAGGCAAAGTGTGTAAATAGGTGCGATGATTAAGAATGTCATGAAAAATGAGAAGGGATCGCTCACGGGAGGGCCCAGCTCGGGATGGGGGAACCGGCAGCCTTCCCGCCCTGGCGGGAGTGCAGGAGTGGGGGCGCAAGGAGCCACCCCCAGGGTGCCCCAAGGCGGGCAGAGGCTGTCAGCTGCCGGGCAGAGCCCCAGGGGCAGATCTGAAGCAGCAGGATCATGCCCCCCCCCCCCAGCTCCAGGAACCTCGCCGGGACCCCTAGAGCAGCAGCAGCAGCACCCAGAGCTAGCGTGAGCCGAGAGAAGGTTTGTTCCAATGCAGCTTTAAAGAGAACGCCCTCGGCTTAGCCCTCGTCCCGGAAGCTGCCCTTGAAGGCGGCCTTGACCAGGCTGCCAGGCCGCGGGATTCGAGCCTTGGGGGTGCCAACCGCCCCCTTTCAAGTTTGCGCTGAGCGACAGGCTCAGGCTCTCGGGCCCAGGCACTCGGCTGGTGGTGCCTGCAGCCCCTCTGGCTGCCAGCCTCGGTGGAAGGGGCGGGGCCACCGCTTCCCACGCCCCTCCTGGCGCAGCCAATGGGCGGCGGCGCTAGGTCCCACGTGACGCGAGCCCGGCTGGGCAGCAGGCAAAATGTGAATGAGAAAGAGGAGCGCGATTTAAAGGTGCTGGCGGCGCCCGCGGAAGACAAGTGCGCCAGTTTCGCGCGGTAGGCGACGGGCAGCGGGACCGACAGACGGACCCACCGACGGCCGTGAGCCGGGGCACGGGGCGGCGGTCGCGACGCGCGCGGGCTTCGACGGGCAAGCGGCGGCAGTGGGTCCAGCGAGCCCGCGGGGCCCGGGCGCTCTCTTCGCTCCGGGGCGCACGACCTCACCCCGCGTGCCAGCCGTCACCGCCGGGCATGCCGCGGGTCCAGGACTGAGCGGGCAGCGGCGCCTGCTCTGCGGACACTGCTCCCGCTGCCCGACGGTGCTCCAGGGGCCCGGCGGGCTTCCTGGCGGCGGCGCGGCGCAGGGACTTTTCGCCTCTCGCTGGTCTCTCCCGAGCGCGTCTATGAGCGCAACGTTCCCGCCGTCGCTGATGATGATGCAGCGCCCGCTGGGGAGTAGTACCGCCTTCAGCATAGACTCGCTGATCGGCAGCCCGCCGCAACCCAGCCCCGGCCATTTCGTCTACACCGGCTACCCCATGTTCATGCCCTACCGGCCGGTGGTGCTGCCGCCGCCGCCGCCGCCGCCGCCCGCGCTGCCCCAGGCCGCGCTGCAGCCCGCGCTGCCGCCCGCGCACCCTCACCACCAGATCCCCAGCCTGCCCACCGGCTTCTGCTCCAGCTTGGCGCAGGGCATGGCGCTCACCTCCACGCTCATGGCCACGCTGCCCGGGGGCTTCTCCGCCTCGCCCCAGCACCAGGAGGCGGCGGCGGCCGCCCGCAAGTTCGCTCCGCAGCCTCTGCCGGGCGGCGGCAACTTCGACAAGGCGGAGGCGCTGCAGGCCGACGCCGAGGACGGCAAAGGCTTCCTGGCCAAGGAGGGCTCGCTGCTCGCCTTCTCGGCGGCCGAGGCGGTGCAGGCGTCTCTGGGTGAGTGTCGGCGGCGCGCGCGACGCGGGCGCGGGGGGCGGGAGGAGGCGGGGGCGAGCCCGCTCCAGCTTCCCGCCGGGGCCCGAGGGTCGAGGCCGAGCCCCCACCCCCCCACCTCCCCCAGCTACCCCCAGCCAAGAGCGGGAAGACGCGGCCCAGCAGAGCCGCGGGGACTCGGGGGCGGGGAAGGGAGGCCTTTTAGAGCCACGCCACAAGCTTGGTCTCCGCATTGGGGGGTGGGAGGGTGGCATGTAGCTCCCCCGGGCCGGCTGCCCTACAGGGCGGCGTATCTGCCTGGCGCTGAGTTTGACCAAGTCTCGCCCCCGACCACCCCCCGCCCGCCCCACTCCGCTCCTGCGTGAGCCCCGGGGAGGTTTCGGCCTTAAGGGGGGTCGGCTTGGCTCCGAGCCTCCGAGTCTCTGGGGGCGCCCACATCTACGGAACCCTTCCCCCGGGCTTGCTGTTTGCCTGGGACAATTGGACTCCTGGGAGGCTCTGCGGCTGCCGGCTGCCGGGGTGGATTGGGGTGTCTGGTGGGGACTCCCCTTGGGCTACCAAACTTCCCTTTGACTAGCATTATGTCTCCCAAAAATGCATGGCGTGGGATCGGCGCCTCCCTAGGTGCCCACCCTGGCTCCCACGAAACTGAAGTTCACACAGTTTTCCCGGGATGGTGGGATCCTGGCTTCCCCTCCGCCCTCGCCCGGCCCCGGCCCCGGCTCGGGGACAAAGAGGAGGCTCTCTCGGGCCTCGCTCTCCCTGTTCCTCGGGCCTGGAGCTGCCGGAGGCTGGGACGAAGCACGCCGGCCTGGAGTCCCTTGCTTGTGCGGTCTCCTCCTCGCCTTTGAGCTTTCTCAGGCCCGCCCCCTCTCCCCCCAAAGGCCCCGGGAAATCACTATGTGTTACTGTCCTGGAAAGACCATCCGCTAAGGTGGGGGGAAAGGCCCGGGTGACTGGGGGGCAGGCGAGAGGAAGGCCGCTGTGCGAAATGTAATAAAATGCCGTTTGGTTTTGCTTTCAGCCGGGGCTGTCCGAGGGCAAGGGAAAGACGAGTCAAAGGTGGAAGACGACCCGAAGGGCAAGGAGGAGAGCTTCTCGCTGGAGAGCGATCTGGACTACAGCTCGGATGACAATCTGCCCGGCCAGGCGGCTCATCACAAGGAGGAAGACCCCGGCCACGCGCTGGAGGAGCCCCCGCCCAGCGGCGGCGCCTCGGGCAGCACCACGTCCACGGGCAAGAACCGGCGGCGGCGGACTGCCTTCACCAGCGAGCAGCTGCTGGAGCTGGAGAAGGAGTTCCACTGCAAAAAGTACCTGTCGCTGACCGAGCGCTCGCAGATCGCCCACGCCCTCAAACTCAGCGAGGTGCAGGTGAAAATCTGGTTCCAAAACCGCCGGGCTAAGTGGAAACGTGTGAAGGCCGGCAATGCCAACTCCAAGACAGGGGAGCCCTCCCGGAACCCCAAGATCGTGGTCCCCATCCCCGTCCACGTCAGCAGGTTCGCGATTAGAAGTCAGCATCAGCAGCTGGAGCAGGCCCGGCCCTGAGGGCCTGGCCTCTGCGAGGGAACACCACAGGCCCAGCGGTGGAGGGGACCCCCGGGGTGGCCTGTCTACCTCGTGGCAAGCACCCCAACTGTGGACATCCCCAGTGAAGTGTGAGAGTCTGTTCATTGCGCAGGCTACCAAGACTGCTTTCGAAGGGGCGGCAGCTACTGCTGAAAACACGCTAAATATTTATTATACTACCCTACTTTGTACATAGATATCTATATGGACTGGATCTCAGCTGCAGTATTTTGAAAGTTATATAGGACCAAAGCACCCTGTAATATTCTCCACTCACATTCCAGAAGAAAACAAAACCTCTGCTGTAATCCGCCACCCATAGCAGCCACCTCCCTGTCCATACTTTTCCAAAGGTAAACATGACATGCAAGAGCACACACTGGGGTTGACACTTATTTTTGTTTCTGTCCTGGCTTTTTTCAGTTGACCGAGAGGCAGGCGTTTTGGAGCAGTCTGGGGATTTGCTTTGCTTTGGTGTTGCCTGGCTTTCTCTCCGGGCTGGCATATCCTAGCTGAGCCCTGTCGGAAGCATGTCTTCATTGTGTTTAATTTATTTCAATGTAGTTTATTTTCTGAGATAAGTTATGGTATTTAAACAATCTCAGTCTGGTGAATAATAAAAAGGAAAGGGGGGGGAGCGGGGAAGGCCAATGCCTGGGTCTCATGCCTGTGTCCAGATTTGACTGGGGCAGGGGGCATCCATAGCATGTGGCTGGCCGCTGGCCTGGGCCCAGGACGGACAGACGTTCCCCTGGCCAGTTCTGACGGGCTGGACGTGAGCCACACGGTGCCTTCCCCGATTTTCAGCTGGAGCAAGCGCTCCCATTGGGCAACCAATTCAAGAAAACCAAAATTTCACGTTAGACATCTAACACCACCCCCCTGTTTGCAGAGCTTATTCAATAGCTAAGAAAGAGGCTGGCAGACTTGGGTCAGAGGAGGGAGAGCGAGTGGCAGCGGGTACTGGGGGCTTTGCACAAACTCCTGCTGTTACATCCAGGGAGGAAACGCGTTTCCTTACCACCATACCAAGATCCCCGACCCGAAAAGAAGCGGTATTCGCTTGCCCGACAGGGCCAAGCGCCCATAAATCAGGCCCGAGCGTTATCTACCGGCGGCGGGAGCAGAAACCCGACCCGCCACGCTGCTCTGACGGGCAGGCAGTGCTCAGTTTGCAGGAGGAGGCGGGCTTGGAGCGCCCACGGGCCCGGAACCCCCCTCTCCTCCGGGCGGGGTCCGAGGGGGCGGGACCCGACCACCGCCCCACCCCGAGGGCGCTGTGGCCGACCTGTGGCACCAAGCGGGAAGGAGAGAGGAACGCGGGCCGGTTGGGGCTGGTCCGTGGGGCTACCTACGAGCTGGCGGCCAGCAGGGCCGAGAGGGGCGTGCCGGCCTCCCCCATCCCCCCAGCCTCCTCGGGTACCACGCCCCGAGCCGGGCCCGTGCTGCGGGCTCTTTTCCGGACCTGGAAGCGCTCGGCCAGTTTCGAGCGTCCAGGCCCCTTAGGCTGGGACGCGGTGACCCAGGGGCGCGGGGCGGGCGCGCGAGGGCGAGCCGGGGAGCGCGCGGCGCCGCGTCTCCAAACCTGCGGTCTGGAGGGGAGAGGAGCCCCCGGAATGGAGGCAGGAGAGGGCTTCAAAGCGGGATCGCACAGCACACACCGACCCAGGTCCTCCGCTCAAGAAGGGGAAACGCGTCGCCGTGGGTCAATACTAATAACTGACTGAATTTATGCTGCTTACAGCACGCCCTCTCCCCGCGGCGGAGGGGCCTGGGCACCGAGGCTGCCCCCCCGAATTTAAGGTGCAAAGTGAAGGCCAGGCGCAACCGAGTCTCCGTCTCCCATTGCGTTTCCAAGATTCCCCATGGTGGTAAATGGCTCAGGCTTGGGTTTAGAGCACAATAAAACGCACTGGCCGATCCTCAGAGGGCCTCAGCCAACTCTTGGGAAGAAAGGGGGTGTTTGCGGAGAGCCACGAGGGGTCCTTGTTGTCCCCGACCCAGCTCCCCGAGGCCTGCAGGTGGTCATTTTCTGCCCTGGAGCAAGATTGGCGAGGCCTCTGGTCCTTGAGCACACCTGCAGAGCATGTTGGTGTCCTCTACTCCACTGGCCATCCGGCTGCTGCCAAGGTGGAGACACCAGCCCCACTGGACCCCCCTCCAAACCCCCTAGGCCAGCCAGTCCCAGGCCGGATATCACCCCCAGCCGAACTGTGCATGTGGCCCAAAGTTCCCACTGTAGGACCTGGGGAGCTGCACCCCGCCCCCCCCATGGGCCTGCATATTAAGATTAAGGCACTCCTACAAAGCCTGGAGTGCCCCATATACACTGCTGCCACGACAGGTGTAGCCACTTCCCCCCTCCAAACGTCCTGGCCGGATGGGAGGCACAAAGAGACCTGAAGCTTTGGCTCTACACCTCTGAGGGAAAGTGAAGTTCCCTAGGAATGGGGGGGAGGGCGCCTTCAGAGGGCCCAGCCCTCCCTCCTCTCCCCCAGCTGCATGATCCTTGCCCTTTGAAAGCAGGTGGAGCACAGGGCCAGGGGCTCCCGCCCCTCCCGCCCTCTCCACCCATCACCCTCCTCCCAAATCCATGACCCCTGGGGTGCCCTGGAGAGCCGAGGAGAGGAGGCCAGGCCGAGAGACAGGCCAAGGGGAGGAAGATAAACAAGCGGCACTTGATGGCCGCTGTCATCATGGCCGTCATCATGGCTTTCATTTGGCTGCCTAATGAGTCACATCACAGGCAGAGAGAAAAATTGTCAATCGCCCAGGCCCTAATGAATTTTTTTGCAAATTGTAATCAAGCCAGGCCGTCTCAGCTGGCTGATTAATGAGACCCACGAGGCTCGGCCAGCACCTCAGCTTTTTATTCCATCCCGTCCTCCCTGCACTAAATTAACAGCAACTTGTCTGAGCTTCAAATTAACTCCCAATGATTAATTCTGATGGGGGGGCCTGAAGAATAGCTTGTTCTAATAGGCTCTGGCCTGAGATGCTGTTGGAAATTAATACACTTCCCCTTTGGCTGCCGGCTTTAATCCAAGGTTGGGTTTTGACATCACTATATTTGTTGTTACAATAAATTCCACTTACATCTGCAGATCAAATAATTACGCTTGGGAAGGCCATGGACCTGGGGCCCCCACGCCCACCGTGCACGAGGGCCCTCTGGGCTGCTC
>JAAGEH010000393.1:2823788-2847008 GCA_011751065.1 Lasiurus cinereus | reverse complement strand
CCCAACCGGAATCACAGCTGGAATTTTGGAGACTTAGTGCATTTTTCTGCGTCCAACTTTCGCCTCCTAGCCTTCAGCCCCATGATCTTTCTCGAGGCCTTTTCAGCTAAATGGAGTGGGTAGGGGCCTTCCTAACCGTGTTTACCTTGGAGGACCATGGGATTGGAATCAGGTTGTCTGCTTGCAGGCTGCCCCACTCCATGTGTAGCTGACAGGAGCACCTGCATTCCACGATGCCCTTTCTCGCCAGGTCAGTGTCCCCCTCCGTCCTGTGTCTGTCTGTTCTGGCTTAATTAGCTTAATCATTTCAGCTGTGTAGGGCAGGCCTCGAAGAGGGTCTGGGTGGCGGCTGCTCCCTCCAGACATTCTCAAGCAAAGCTGCACTAACCCCCTTGGCGGGATTCCCTGTGTGCAGGAAGCCAGAAGGGACAGACACTCTGTCGGCCTCGGGACCTGGTCAGCACCTGGTTCTGGCCATGGGCCTTCCCAGCTCCTCGCAGTGGTCGGAAGTGACTGACGGGTGAGGTCCTGCCCAGACTCATCAGCACCCTCTCTTCTCACCTGTAGGAGAGATGGGTGTTCACTCGGCCAGCCGAATGGCCTCCTTGGGAAGAGGGCTCCTATGCATGTGTCCCTATTTCTGTCCCCGGAGACCCCGGACCTCTGTTCAGACGCACACGGCCCGAGCAGGTGGCCTGCTTTGACCCTCTGATATGCCCAAGGGGCTGGGGCTCTGGGTTACCCAGGCTCTGGGATTTAGGGGGGAACCTCGGTCCCCATGAAGGGAGGTGCCATTCATCTTCATTTCGGGCCCTTATGGTGCAAACTGGAGAAATATGATCTTTGTAACTGCACATGAATGCAAATCACACCGTCTGAGTAATAAACCACCTGAAACCTTGACACACAAAAGCAACACCATATGTATGAAGACAACCTGCATACATTATAAATTACATCATAAAAAATGATTGCCTACTTGAGCAGTTCAGAAGTAGCTTTGGGGAAAGGTCAGGACGTGCATTCACCTCCGTGGGCCGGGAGCCGGGGATACTGGGCCGAGTGTCGCGAGGCACTGCGGCCCCGGAGTGGTAGTGTGGGAGTCTCTGGACCGCTGCACAGGGAGCTCGGTGCTGGTTGGGCAAGAAGTGCCACTGGTCTCCAGGCTGGTGCTGGTCAAGTCCCAATCTGGGACGAGGACCCTCCTCCCCCAGATCATGAGGGGAGCCCCTGGACGCCGGCTCTTCTGTCAGTGTGAGCCAGCTGCTCAGATCTCTAGCTCATGCCCACAGTCCCTGGGAGTGCATCCCTTCTCAGGGAGCCGGCTTTGTGATGGCAGGGTTTTGCATGGAGGTGGGAGTATGAGTGTGTGAGCGTGTTGGTATGTGCGCCCTTCCCCTCTTGTTTGGCCCGGTTTCTCTGCTTCCCTAGACACCACATAGCCAAGAGTCCGACCCCCCCGGAGGAGCCGAGAAACTCTGTCCCCTGGCCCCAGCAGAGGGTAGGGCCCCCTGTGCACAGGAATCTGCACCTTTGGGCTTCCTGGCCTCTGCCCTGCACCCCCACACCCGCAATAGGAACCCCATTCCCAGCCCTGGGCAAATGGCTCTGAGCTCTACCCCATGCCTTTCCCCTACGAGGGGCTTCCGGGTGGGGTCTCCTCTCTGGCCCCCACACCCCACTCCTTAGACCACGTCCTCCTGTTTGACCTCTGAACTCTTCCCACACACCCCAACCTCTACATCCTTCTGGTCTCTGGGATGACCCCTCTGGTAGTTCATGTCATCCCCCACCCCCACCTGGCCTCTGAGCTCTCCTGGGGTCTGGACCAGTCCATCCAACACCCTGCACCACGAGGGATGCCCCTAACATAGTGTATGGGCTCTGGATCCCTTCCTACCGCCCTGCTGAGTTCCACCTCGGCTCTGCCAGGAATAGGCCCTGACACACTCCTGCCCACAGGCCTGGCTAAGGGAGGAAACTGAGGCTGGGGCCTCTAAAGGAGAGGCCCCAGACCACGCCTGCTCAAGCCATGGTGGGCTGCATGGACCTTGACGGAGCAGAGAAAGAGGTCAGGTAGCACCGGGTCCCTCAGCTTCAGGGAGGCAGGGCGACCATCCAGGGGCTGCCCAACCCTGTGGATCCCTGCCCCGCATGACCTTGCTGAGGTAACGCTGCTGGGCCCTGAAGGTGAAATTAGGGCCCCGTCCAAAGGCACGCCCCCAGACAGAGAGCTGTCAAGGGTCCGAGCTAAAGCCTGGGGTGGGGCCCAGCCTTGGAGGCAGACACCACACTGGTCCCGCACACTCCCTCCCCCCAACTCTTCATCTCTTTATCCCCTCCACCCCACCTCCACCCCCACTAGGTCTCTCTCGGCCTTTGTCATGCCAGTCCCTCTCTGGTGTGGCCGCGTGTCTTCTTAAAGACCAGCCCCCCAGCTCGGGCTCAGCAGCTGCCCGAAGGACAAAGGCTGAAATGGGATTACACAGATCTGATCCCATTAAACCTGCCCCCTGCCCAGCTCCGCTGACTCAGATCCTCACCTCCCACCCGCTCCCTCTCTCCTGCCCGGAGCCCGACCCTTCTCGGAGGCACCTGATCCAGGACTCCACAGGGACTCTGCAGGGAGGGGAGCGCCTGAGGAGTTTGGAAGTGGCCGCCTGACCCCAGGGAGGGAGCGCAGCCCTGGCTCTGAATGACAAAAGCCGAGCGGAGGGACGGACTCTCATCCTGACAGAATGGGGCTCCCTGCAGGCAGGGTGGGTGCAGCCAGGCTGTTGGGAACCACAATGGGTGGGTCCCTGTGGAACTTTCAGGTCACCTCTCCCACCGCTGCCACGCTGGGTAGTGGGGGCCTCGGGTGCAAATAGAACCAGGAAAGGCCAACCCTGTAGCCAGCACTTGACTTGCCACTCACATCTCACAGCCTCAGGGGAGGCAAGGATGAGGCTCCTCTCTGCAGAAGTAGCAGCCAGATCTTGGGGGAGAGGTCTTGGGAAGGAGGCCTGGATCGCCCCCAACTCCACAAGCCTTGGGTGCTGAGGCCAAGGCCCAGGGCACCCACTCCAGCCCCAGGGGTCAGGGTCCTGTTGGGTAAGAAATGGGAGATGGAGGCTGCAGGTGGGAAAGGGATGGGGAGACAGAACTTAGGATGCTCTCGCTGGAGGCTAGGGAGTGGTGGGGTGGGACCTGGGGATGCTTGGCTCTGTTTCAAGTTTCCCTTTATTCTTCTCTTCTGAGCAGAGCCCATGTATTTATTTGAAATGGGACAGGTTCTGCAGGAGAGAGCACTGGAGGGGAGTCAGATCCTAGTGACCAGCCTTGACCAAACCAGTTCCCCCATCTGACCCCTTGTTCCTGCCCCTGGTTGCCCGGCACAGGGGTCCAACCTGCACAACATCCTGGTTTCTGGGAGGTCAGTGATGGCACACAGATGAGGTGCATGATAATGCCACGCCACAGTAGTGGCCCACTTGGGGCTGTAGACTTCGACCACCTGGCTCCTCATTCTCGGACGGTTAACTTTCAGCCTCAGTTTCACCGTCAGCACGGGGGGGGCCATTCAAAGCTGCCTCAGGCTCACTCACTCAGCAAATAGGAGCCCGAAGTCCATGGGCAGAGGCAGTCATGTGGGCTGGTGACCACTGTGCCAAGAGATGCCTCCGCAGGAGACTCCTCACCTCTTCAGCCCCTGAGGACCATCTCAGCCCGGTTTCCCCCCACGAGCCTGAATGGCTCGGTTATCCACATGTGCTGCCTGCTGGGACCTGCTGTGATGCCGTAGACCCGGAGTCAGGGTCCCTGGGGTGGGCCTGGGGGAGAGGCAGGGAGGTCCTCAATAACTGTGAGTCCTGAGTAATGACAGCGGCTCCTTTCAGAAAGGCCTTCCTCATTCCCCGTGTTTCCCTGATTCCTCCTTTGCGCAGACGCCCGCCTCCTTCCACAGGTGCCTGGCGGGATAATGCAGAGAGCGGCAGGAGCCTGAGCCCCAGGGACGGAGATCAGCGTTTCCACTGTGCGTGGCCACTTTCCTTAGTCAGAGGATCTCGGAACTGGGCAAATCCGCCAGGCTAAGCGGTCACTGTGCCGCCGGAACCCAGAATCCGAGCTTCCTGTGACCACATAGAACAGCTGTGTTGCCAAAACAGTCATTGAACACACATGTAGGTGGGCAGTCATTTAACATACGTGTGTGATGATCACTTTTAAGACTATTGATAATTCTAAAAATGTTTATCAATAGTGTCAAAGTGGATTCCCATTTTTCCGTGACCGCGGTTGGAATTTCCCCCTGATAATTTTCATATTTTAGCTTTTTTGAAAGCTATAAATTGCCAGAAAAGAATGATAATCGCCCATCTTTAAAGAGAGACTGTTAATTTGGGATTTATAAAGGACTCTCCTTAATGAATGATAGTGAAGACAGATTCATCTTCGGCCTCATTTTGCAAAGTCACATTTGTAGTCAGGAGTTTTCATTCTCTAGCTCATCACTCTCTCTCCAGAAGGCAGTTTCTCAGCAAAGTGGAGGCCATGGGACGAGATGAGGGGACAGTAGCGGTGCCCGGATTCCTGAGTGCACCTCCTGAGGTTGCCTCCCCTTACCCTGGGTCCCTAATACAGTGCCCCCCCCTCCACCCCCTGGCTGTTTGTCATTGGGGCAGCACAATTCTTTGTTATGTGGGACTGTGGCCTGAATGCCAGAGCTATGACCTGGGCCTGTGTCAGCCAAGTGTCCTCCAGGAGGGCATCCTCAGTTGTGAATACTTCGCTGCCACCGTGCTGGGCAGGGGGGACCCACCAGGCACCTGGGTGCAGGACACACCCTTGGGGTTCAGAGCTGAGGGGGAAGGCAGCTGGTTCCAGTATGGGAGGTCATTGTGCCCTGAGGCTCCAGGCAAGTTGTGGTCCCAGCCAGCATGGGCGAGGAGGTGCTCAGGGCAGAGGAGCCTGGTGTAGGCCCTGAGATGAGCAGCATTATCCAGGGCCTCTCCCTGTGCCCCAGGCCAGCTGCTTCCAGGTAAGCCTCATCCTCTGTGGAAACGGGAGGAGCTATCTCACCCACTCGAGCTCAGTGGTCACAGCCAGCTGTTGCTGGGCAGCCGCTGTGGAATCCCAGTGCCATGGGCTCTGGGGCACTGAGCTGAGGATGGGTGCAGGGGAATCCCACCTTATGGGAGTTCTCTCTTTCTTCCCAAGGCACCTCTCTCTCTGCAAAGGCTGCACAGTACTAGTAAGTACTTAATTGATTCAACAGCCCACTCTCTTGGGTGCAGGGCCAAAATGCCCTCCAGTGTGTTTTGGGGCTGGTCTTCTCTGGTGACACAGAGCTCTTGAGGGGTTGTGCTGACCTCTGCCTCACCTGGCCACTTGGGCCTTTGGAATGCTCTCTTAAAATCCTAAATAACAAAGAAGTAATGTGCAAATTGACCATCACTCCAACACACAAGATGGCCGCCCCCATGTGGTCAAAGATGGCTACCCCATGTGGACACAAGATGGTCACCACAAGATGGCTGTCACAAGATGGCCAGCAGGGGAGGGCAGTTGAGGGCAATCAGGCCTGCAGGGGAGGACAGTTAGGGGTGACCAGGCTGGCAGGAGAGGGCAGTTAGGGGCAATTGGGCCAGCAGGGGAGCAGTTAGGTGTCGATCAGGCTGGCAGGGGAGTGGTTAGGAGGTGATCAGGCTGGTAGGTAGAAGTAGTTAGGGGCAATCAGGCAGGCAGGCAGGCGAGCAGTTGCGAGCCAGCAGTCCTGGATTGTGAGACTGGGCCTAAATGGGCAGTCAGACATCCCTTGAGGGGTCCCAGATTGGAGAGGGTGCAGGCTGGGCTGAGGGATACCCCCTCCCCCACATGAATTTCATGCACCGGGCCTCTAGTGAATAATAAGAGTAAATAATAATAATAATAATAATAATCTTCCACCCTATGAATTTCCAGCCACTTGACTGTCAAGGAAATGGAGGGGTTTCTGATCTAATTTGGAGACACTAAGCCAGGTCCACCACTTCTGGGTAACATGACACCTGTAGCCTGCCACATCTGGGTGCTTCCTTTACTGCAGCTGGAAGAACTAGATGATGCTTGCAGGAAATTTTCTCATGACACTATTTCTTTTTGGCAGGGCTGCCTTGATCTTGAGATAATAATTTAGTGAGATGAGCCCCTGTCCCCCACCAGCCCTTGGTCAGAACCTCCAGACTAGACCGGGAGAGTATCCAGACTCCACACCCTGCTCCTTTCTCTTGAGCCCTGTGCCTTTAACTCTGTGGGGAGACATCAGAGCATACCTGAGTCAGTGGGAGACCCATGTGTGGCTGGTGGGAGGACAAGGATTGTCAGGATGTCAGGGCTTCCCAAGTGACCTGATTATTTCCATGCAATCCCTATCAGAATCACAGAAGAGGTGTTTGAAACTGGACCAAGCGATCCTCGTGCACATCTGGAAGAAGAAATGATGAACGCAGCCGAGGGTGTTAAGTAGAAGCATAATGAGCAGGAGCACTTGCTGTAACAAGAGCACCTATCTGATGCCCATTAGAGGGTGATGGGCCATCTTCTGAGCCCTTGACATTGGTTTTCAGTTGAATCCCCATTGCAGTCCTATGTGCTAGGTATTATGTTTAACCCTACAACATTGCTGATATTTGCTAGAGTTTTCGGACCTACAAAGTGGCAATTTTGTGTTATGGTCACCCACATTTTGCAAACAAGAAAACCAAGATATGGAGAGGTTTATGTACAGTCTCAAAGTCACACTGCTAGCAATTGGAAGACCCCCAAGCTTTACACCCAGACAGGCTGGCTGCAGAAGATTACATTAGGTTACATTATGTAATAGGCAGATAACATCACTCAGAAATATGAAAATATTTAAATATGAAAATCTAACCTATGATAAAGAAAACACCATAAATTTGCAGAGGGAAAAAAAGATGGTATATATGGAATTTGGAAAAACTAGCTAATTGGGGGAAAAGACAGAACAGATCTTCACCTCCCACCTTCCCACAGATCAATTACAGATGGATTAAAGAGTTCAGTGTATGAAAGGAAACCTTCAAAACCTAGGAAAGAGGATTAGCTGAATAATTATCTGCTGAGTGGGGAGCACACAAGGAGTGCATAGCAAAGCTGTCTACTTAAAAAACTACAGCTCCTATTCATTAAAAAGATCATAAAAAAATCTATATGATAAAAGCCTAAGTGACTATTACAGCAGAACAACCAGAATGACTGATCACTATGATGTGCACTGACCACCAGGGGGCAGACACTCAATGTAGGAGCTGCCCCCTGGTGGTCAGTGTGCTCCCACAGGAGGAGCACCGCTCAGCCAGAAGCCGGGCTCATGACTGGCTAGCACAGCAGCAGTGGCAGGAGTCTCTCCCACCTCTGCTGTAGTGCTAAGGAGTAAGCTGAGTGGTAAGGCGCAGCGAAGAGGCGAATAGTAAGGAGCAAGGAATTCCGGACTGCAAGAGGGATGTCTACCGAGGGGTTCCAGACTGCAAGAGGGCACAAGGCCAGGCTGAGGGGCCACCTTCCAGTGCATGAATTTCATGCACCAGACCTCTTTTTAAAAAAGATAAAAAACAACTGGGGAAAAATACTTGTTAGAAACATGACAATTTGGATAGATAAATCTAGAGGAGAAACCAAGATGGTGGCATAGGTGAACACCTGAACTTGCTGCCTCGCACAACCACTTCAAAACTACAACTAAAATATAAAACAGACATCATCCAGAACCATAGGAAGGCTTGCTGAGTGGAAATTCTACAGCTAGAAGGAAAGAGAAAAGCACATTGAGACTCAGAAGGTGAAGAAGTAGAGGGCAGAGGTATGGAGGCACACGCAGGGAAAGAGCTGGCAACTGAAGAAGGGTTGGCTTTTTTCATTTGGGAGGGAGATACAAGCTCCCAGCTACTCTGAACTCTAGTTCCAAGTGAGACTCTGGGGACCCAGACTCATATGGGGAGAAACTGAACTATCTGGCTTTGGGCTGGAACATGAGGGTGGCTTTTTCTCAGAGGTGCTTGTAGCCATTACCGAGGGTCATTGAGACCTGGGGGCCTCTTAGGGCAGGGCTAAAGTTCAGCCATGCTATTTGCTCTGCCCTGTTGATTCCCTGTGACCCCGCCCCACCCAATTAAAAACCCACTCCAGCTGTGCCCAGAGACTTTTGCATATAAATGGCCTGGCCCTTTGCAATCTAAAATTACCTAACAAACTGCAGCTGGGTCAGAGAGCCTCAGAACTTCCAAAAGAAGGCCCAAGGCCCCACAACAGCTTGCATTGCTTCACAGCTGGGCCTCATTGGGACACCTTGAAACCCCAAACAAAGAAGAAGAATCTGTAGATCTCTCCATAACTCCTGCTGGGTGGCTTCAGACAGAGGCTAAATTAGTATCTCCTTGGAGATCCAAGAGCCAGTGTACCCAGGTCAGATTGGGACCATCCAGATTACAACTCCTCAAGATTCAGAGGGACACACTCAGGGGGCAGACTCAGTGTGCACCACAGTCCCACTGAAGCAAGTCTTCTCTCATATGGGTGTCTCCAGCACAGAAGTTCTCCCATAGTAGACACAGCTGATCCTCACAGCCAATTGACCTGTAATACCAACAATAATCAAGGCTTACCTACAACAAGACTGTGCACACACACAGCCCACAAAGGGGTGCACCAAGAATGTCCACCTCAGATAACTGGGGAGGCTGAATCACTGGGCCCTATAGGACACCTACCACACAAGGCCACTTTATCAACACAGGGAAGCAGCCAAAACACAGAGACAAAGAAACAGGTCACAAATGACAGAAATGGAGGAAAGCAAACTACTGGTTATAAGGTTTTATGAGAATTTTCTAGAAACTGCTGATAAATTTAGTGAGTCCCTCAAGGAAATGAAAAAGGATCAATTAGAAATTAAGCATATACTAAAAGAAAAAAAGAAAAAAAATATTAAGTATATACTGACTGAAATAAAGAATAATATACAGAGGTCCAATAGCAGACTAGGGGATGGCAAGAATAAAGTCAAAGACTTGAAATACAAAGAAGCACAAAACACCCAAGTGAAAAAGCAAAAAGAATAAAAAATATGAAGACAGTGTAAGAAGCCTCTGGGACAGCCTCAAGCATGTCAACATCCGAATTATGGGGGTGCCAGAAAAAGAGAGAGAGAGAGCAAGACATTGAAAACCTATTTGAAGAAATAATGATAGAAAACTCCCCCCTAGCTGATGAAAGAAATAGACTTAGAAGTCCAGGAAGCGCAGAGAACCCTAAACAAAAGGAATCCAAAGAGAACCACACCAAGACACATCATAATTAAAATGCCAAGAGCAAAAGACAAAGAGAATATTAAAAGCAGCAAAAGAAAAATAGTTACCTACAAGAAGCACCTATAAGATTGTCAGCTGACTTCTAATAGAAACTATGCAGGTCAGAAGGGAGTGACAAGAAATATTCAATGTGATGAATAGCAAGAACCTACAAACAAGATTACTCTATCCAGCAAAGCTATCATTCAGAATTGAAGGGCAGATAAAGAGCTTCACAGATAAGAAAAAGCTAAAGGAGTTCATCACCGCCAAACCAGTATTATATGAAATACTGAAAGGTATTCTGTAAGAAAAGGAAGAAGAAGAAAAAGGTAAAGATAAAAATTATGAACAATAAATACATATTTATCAACAAGTGATTCTAAAAATCAAGTGAATAAAAAATTTAATGAACAGAATAAACTGGTGAATATAATAGAATCAGGAGCATAGAAAGGGAGTGGACTGACAATTCTCAGGGGGGATAGAGTGTGGGAGGTAGGAGAAGAGACTGGACAAAAATCTTTCACCTATGAATGAGGATGACAGTTGCAGGGATGGGTAAGGGCCGAGATTTGGATGGGAACTGTGTAGAGGAGAGCTATGGGGGAAAAAAGAGAAACAATTGTAATAATCTGAAAATAAAGATTTATCAAATAAAAAAGAGAATAGATTGATCTAGAGAGAAATGATAGGGCAGGGGAGGTTAGAAAGCAACCAAAAGACTTAAAAAAAAAAGAAAAGAAAAGAAACATGACAAGTTGGAATAATATGTTTCCACATAAAAACCTAGAATAAAAGAAAAGGGGATTGGGGAAGAGCTGGATGGACAATTCATGGAACATAAAAAGAAAACTCATTGATTTCACAAATATTACAGGGTACATATTACCAGCCAGGCATTTTTCTGGTCTTAGGATGGAGCTTGCTTTCTGTGACATGAGACTGACAGGAAACAACCAATACATAGAAATAAGGCGAGGTCAGGTGTTACAAGACATATCAGTGATAGGAGAAGAATACGGCAGAACCAGGAGGTAAGGGGTGGGAGGTACTAACTGGAGAGGAAGTCAGGGACAACTTTGGTGATATGGAATCAGTTGGGTAGCTCCTAGAAAGAAGCAAAGGAGAAACAGGTTTGCGGAGAAAGCGTTCCAGACAAGGAGACTGCTGTGGTTGGAGTGAACTGGCAAGGAGAGCGGTGGGCAACAGGTCCACAGAGATGGCCAAACACTTGACCTGGGATCGAACCTGAGATCTTTTGGTGCACAGGCTGGTGCTCTAACCACCGAGAAACACCAGCCGGGGCACAAATGCCACTCTGTAAGTTACCAAAGTTTACATTATAAAATAATATAAGAATTTACCATATTAAAGAACGTGTAAGCCCTGGTGGACACTCATCCATGGTTGGAGGAAGCTCTCGCGTTCAATAAACAGTGATTGAGCAGCCACCACAAGCCAAGCACTCTTCAAGGGGCTGGGGAGACAGGAACCCACGCTCCAGATGGCGGGCAAAGTCTCAGTCTATTTTAAATCTGTTAAGCAATAAACAATTCACTTTCCTATAAAAGGTGAGTGGAATAACCACTATTACTACTTTTATTCACCATTGTAACTAGAGGTCCCAACCAAAGCAGTTAGATCAGAAAAATAAATAAAAGACATAAGGATGGAGTGGAGGTGGGGAACAAAAACACATTTATGGAAAGACATTGAAGAATGAGAAAAATGTAAGGGACTTAGGTCATCAGGATAAATGGAGAGAGAGACCGTGGTTATGGATGGAAGGAGCCCAGTCATAAATGTGTCAGTTATCCCCAGCTGGCTTAGCAGATTCCATCAAAACCCCATGATGATTTTGAAGAACTTGGGTTAAGAACAACCATGACACCGGCAAAGAAGGGAATAAGGGACGTATCTTGCAGGATATTGAGCCTCATAAGGGTCTGGTAATGTAAGGCAGTGTAGTATTGGCACAGGAATGGACAAATCGGACAGCAAAACAGAATAGAAAGCTCAGAACACACACACACACACACACACACACACACACACACACACATCAATTACGAGTTGATTAAAGATGTTGATGTAAAGACAACATTTTTTAAATGTTAGAAGCAAATATACAAGAATGTTTCTTTTCAAAGGGAAAGGATTTCTTCACCCGGTTGCAAAATGCATTGCTCAACAAATGAGAGCATTAAAGAAGAGCCATAAATCAGAAGAAAATCTTTGCAAGAAATTGGCATAAAGAACAATACTAGTGAAAGAGAAGCAGAAATTAATCCGTAAAAAAAAAAAAAGAAAAGGAAAAGAAAAAAGACAGGAGCAGGCAATTCATAGATGAAAAACATGATTGACAAGCAAATTTGGGAATATGTGCTCAACCTCATCAAAATCAAAGAGATTTAACTAAGGCCACAATGAAATACCGTTTTTCCTCCATCAGTTTGGCCAAAATGGAAAAGCCTGACTCTGCACGTGGCAGCAGAAAGGTGGAGGGCGAGTCCCTGGAACTCTCACATCCAGTTGGTGGGAAGCTAACTGGACAACAACAGTTGGGAAACAGTTTGCCTGTTACTTTGTGAAGTCAACAAACCAACACCCAGCAATTCTGCCACCCAGCAATTGTATTTTTAGGTATGTCTTCTAGAACAGTGGTCTTAAATGGGGGCGTGCAAGAGAACTTCTGCAGGGTAATGAGAAAACATGGTTTGAAGGGAATCTGTTCAAACTTCCAAATGTACTGCTTTCACAAAGACACCCTTCTCCCAGCCCCGCCCCCACACACCCAAACCCTTTGTCTGGTGCATCACCCCAGGTTGCAAAATCTATTCTAGATGGCCAGACAAAGGTACAAAGACATGCTGACATCAAGGTTGAAAAGAGAATGACTAATGATTATTGAATAAATCTTTGGCAAGTCAGGTAGTTTCCAATTCATTGTTTTCTCTGGCAAGGTAGAGGAACGAATCTAATCATCAGCTGCTACATCATTAGAAATAATATTTACCGATTAGAGAAATAAAGTCCCAGGAAGTGAAAATAAAACCCATGTTAGGTACCTAGTTGCATCGCAGAGGAGAAAAACAGGGTGACCGAGAGGAAACCTTTAAGGATACAACTATTAGGATAAAATTATGTGGGGAGAATGAAATAAAATTCTGATTTCAAGGGGAAAAAAATGGAGCAATGTAAGATTTCTGAGTGTTGAAGAGCCCATTCATGGAGTTTTAAATAGGATGGTGATGGATACTAAATTGCCATGTGCTTATATTCCACTGGACACGTTTTGTAAAATGCTCCAGCTTGACGAGCTATAAGAGCTATCTGTGAAGTGAGGCAAATAATGAGATATTTATTAGCCGTTACCCATCAGATTGGGCCCAGTTCTGCTTTCTATCTTTGACAAAATTCCTTATTGTTTTCTATAGTCTTTGTAAAATGGGCTAGCTAGATATAATGCAGTTGGAATACAATGAAATAAATAAACTACCTCAAAAAATTAAAAGACAATGTAATTATTTTTTTAAATGTTAATATTTGCAATGTGCTGAACATAACCCTTTCAACTCTGAAAGTTATGATAAAAAATTGAGATTTCTACTTTAAAAGTTGCAGCAGGACACAGTCTTTCCGATCCCGCCGGAGAGTGCGTGAGGGGAAGGGAAGGCCAGGGACCTGGAGGAGCTGGTGAGCGATATGCTGAAATTGTACAAGAATATTCTTGGCAGCCTGGTTGGAACCTCAAGTCAAGAGAGAAGAGAAGGAAAGAGTCAATTGTGGACAGTCACATTCTGGGATAATACAAACGCATGAACTTCAGTGATGCAGGCCACGGACACATGTTGGAAAAGTCTGTTGAGTGGGGGAAAAATAGGATTCCAGTTTCATAAAACTCAGGAACAAGCAAAGCTAGCATGGTGTATGGATAAGCTGTTTATTTAAAAGCAAGGGCACAAATTTGCACAGAATTCAAGATCGTGGCGCCTCCAGTCCAAGAAACACCCGGTGACCTGGTGAGTCTCTAGTTCTCAGAACGGGGTGCTAGGTTTTATCACTCACTTTCTCAGCTTATCGAAACGCCAATTATTGTCATATCTTATCTAACTCAGTATATTCCTTTTTATCTCAAAAAATGTCAAACTTATGGGAACATTAAAAGAATAGCAAGTGGACATTGATATAACCTTTGCCTACATTTCACAGTAGTTAATGTTATTATTTGTAGTTGAACAACTCTTAAATCCTTGTATTTTCTGAGAATAAAGACATTTGCCCACATCACGCAAAGAACATCACCCTCTCCCAGCAGGTGTGGTTCAGGGGTTGAGTGTTGACCTATGAACCAGGTCATGGCTCAATTCCCAGTTAGGGCACATGTCCGGGTTTTGGGCTCGATCCACAGTGAGGGTGCAGGAGGCAGCTGATCAATGTTTCTCATCATTGTTGTTTCTATATTTCTCTCCCTTATCTTTTCTCTCTAAAAGGAAATAAAACAAAAAACATCAAACCCTTCTCCCCCGGAGAAAATTAACAGTAATTCTCCAGAAGCATCCACTTCATATTCAGAATTCTCCAATTGTCTCAGAGTTGATAGCTTTTCAAATATCAGCATCCAATCAAGGTTCATAAATTGCATTTGGTTATTATGATTTTTGGCCTCTCTTTATTCTAGAATAACACCCTCTGTTTGTGACATTGACTTTTTAAGGCTTTAGGTGAATATTCTTATTGAAGGCCTCTTGACTCAATTTGTCTAAGTAGTTTTTCTTTCTCTATTCTTTTTAGTTCCTATTGGCAATTACAGTGCTGAGGTGAGGGAGGGAACTCATAAGAAGAGAAAAACAGTGCAGTTTATTGTATAATAGTGTTTCATTTTTATGTGGTCAAATCTGTCCAGTTTCCTAAGCTTTTGGTTTTTATATCTTGACTAGAGGCCTGGTGCATAAAATTCATGCATAGGGAGGGGGTGTTGTCCCTCAGCCCAGCCTGAACCCTCTCCAATCTGGGACACCTTGAGGAATGTCCAACTGCCCATTAGGCCCAATACCACCTCATGGGCAGTTGGACATACCTCTCACAATCCAGGACTGCTGGCTCCCAACTGCTCACCTGCCTGCCTTCCTGATTGCTCCTAACCACTTCTGCCTGCCAGGCTGATCACTCCCTAACCATTCCCCTGCCAGCTTGATTGATGCCTAACTGCTTCCCTGCCAGCTTCATTGCCCCTAACTGCCCTCCCCTGCAGGCTTGGTAACTCTAACTGCCCTCCCCTGCCAGGCTGGTCACTCCTAACTGCCCTCCCCTGCCAGCCTGGTTACTCCAAACTGCCCTCCCCTGCAGGCCTGGTCCCCTTCAACTGCCCTTCCCTACCAACCTGGTCATCCCTCACTGCCCTCCCCTGCCAGCCTCATCACCCCTAATTGCTCTCCCTTGCTGGTCTGGTCCCCCACCCCTCCAACTACCCTCCCCTGCAGGCCTGGATCCCTACAAACTTCCCTCCCTTGCAGGCCTGGGTCTCCTCCCTCCCCAACTGCCCTTCTCTGCAGGATTGATCACCTCCAACTGCCTTCCCTTGCAGGCCTGGTCCCTCCCAACTGTCCTCCCCTGCTGGCCATTTTGTGGTGGCCATCTTGTGTCCACATGGGGCAGCTATCTTTGACCACATTGGGGCAGCCATTTTGTGTGTTAGAGTGACAGTTAATTTGCATATTACTCTTTTATTAGATAGGATGAGGCAAGCCTTCTCTAGCTCAAGATCATTAAATATTTCATAGTTTCTAGTATTTTTGTACTACTATTTTTTAATTTATTGATTTGAGAGAGAGAGAGAGATTTGTTGTGCCCTGACGAGAGATCAAACCTGCTACCTTGGCATATCACAACACTCTAACCAACGAACTGCCTGGTCAGGGCTGTACTGGTAGTTTTTACATTTCGCTTTAATCTCTTTGGAATTTATTTTTTGCAAATGATGGGTTAAGAGTCTATATATATTTTCCCCAAAACAATATACAGTTGCCTCTCCCCACTTATCAGCTTATTTTTTCCATCTGTGTGAATTGTTATTTTTATCACACTCTGAATTCCTGTATATCTATGGCCCATATATTTAGAATTTAGATATAACTCTGATCTATTTGACACTTCTCACTCTAACACCTTAACCTCTTTTTTTTAAAATAAATCTTTATTGTTCAGATTATTACAATTGTTCCTTTTTTTCACCCCAATAGCTCCCCTCCATCCAGTTCCCACCCTATTCTGCCCTTCTCTCACCCCTGCACTGTCTTCATCCATAGGTATACGATTTTTGTCCAGTCTCTTCCTGCACCCCCCACACCAACTCCCCCTCCCGCCCCCCCCCGGAGAATTGTCAGTCCACTCCCTTTCTATGCCCCTAATTCTGTTATATTCACCAGTTTATTCTGTTCATCAGATTTTTTATTCACTTGATTTTTAGATTCACTTATAGATATGTATTTGTTATTCCTAATTTTTATCTTTACCTTTTTCTTCTTCTTCCTCTTCTTAAAGAATACCTTTCAGCATTTCATATAATACTGGTTTGGAGGTAATAAACTCCTTTAACTTTTTCTTCTCTATGAAGCTCTTTATCTGACCTTCAATTCTGAATGATAGCTTTGCTGGGTAGAGCAATCTTGTTTGTAGGTTCTTGCTATACATCACTTTGAATATTTCTTGCCACTCCCTTCTGGCCTGCATAATTTCTGTTGAGAAATCAGCTAACAATCCTATGAGTGCTTTTTGTAGGTAACTAACTGTTTTTCTCGTGCTGCTTTTATTTTTTATTTTTTTCCTTTCCTTTTTAAAATTTATTTTTATTTATTTATTTTAATTGAATAAATCTTTATTGTTCAGATTATTACAATTGTTCTTCTTTTTTCTCCCCATATCTCCCCTCTACCTGGTTCCCATCCCACCCTCTGCCCTTACCTTCCCCACATTGTCCTCATCCATAGGTGTACGATTTTTGTCCAGTCTCTTCCTGCACCCCCACACCCCTTTTCGCCTGAGAATTGTCAGTCCACTCCCTTTCTATGCCCTTGATTCTATTATATTCAACAGTTTATTCTGTTCATCAGATTTTTTATTCACTTGATTTTTAGGTTCACTTGTTGATAGATATGTATTTGTTGTTCCTAATTTTTATCTTTACCTTTTTCTTCTTCTTCCTCTTCTTAAAGAGTACCTTTCAGCATTTCATATAATACTGGTTTGGTTTGATGAACTCCTTTATCTTTTTCTTCTCTGTGAAGCTCTTTATCTGACCTTCAATTCTGAATGATAGCTTTGCTGGGTAAAGTAGTCTTGGTTGTAGGTTCTTGCTATTCATCTCTTTGAATATTTCTTGCCACTCCCTTTTGGTCTGCATAGTTTCTGTTGAGAAATCAGATGACAATCCTATGGGTGCCCCCTTGTATGTAACTAACTATTTTTCTCTTGCTGCTTTTAATATTTGTCTTTTGCTCTTGGCATTTTAATTCTGATGTGTCTTGGTGTGGTCTTCTTTGGATTCCTTTTGTTTGGGGTTCTGTGCGCTTCTGGACTTGTAAGTCTATTTCTTTCACCAGGTGGGGGAAGTTTTCAGTCATTATTTCTTTTTTTTTTTAATATATTTTATTGATTTTTCACAGAGAGGAAGGGAGAGGGATAGAAAGTCAGAAACATCGATGAGAGAGAGACATCGATCAGCCGCCTCCTGCACACCCCACACCGGAGATGTGCCCACAAGCAAGATACATGCCCCCGACCGGAATCGAACCCGGGACCTTTCAGTCCATGGGCCGACGCTCTATCCTCTGAGCCAAACCGGTCTTGTCAGTCATTATTTCTTCAAGTAGATTTTCAGTATCTTGGTCTCTCTCTTCTTCTGGCCCCCCCATAATTCTGATGTTGGTACACTTGAAGTTGTCCCAGAGGCTCCTTCCACTATCTTCAAACTTTTGGATTCTTTTTATTTTTTCAATTGAGTGTTTTTTGCTTCTTTGAATTTCAAATCTTTGACTTGATTCTTGCGTTCCTCTAGTTTCTGTATAATATTTTTTATTTCAGTCAGTGTATGTTTGTTTTCTAGTTGGTCCTTTTTCAGGGTCTTGCTAAATTTATAGACCCTTTCTAGGAAATTCTTGAAAAACCTTATAACTGTGGTTTTGAACTCTATAATCAATAGTATGCTTTCCTCCATTTCTTTCATTTGTGACCTGTTTCTTTGTCTCTGCATTTTGGCTGCTTATTCCTGAGTTGATAGAGTGGCTTTGTGTGCTAGGTGTCCTATAGAGCTCAGTGGCTCAGCGTCCCCAGTTACCTGAGGTGGACACTCTTGGTTCACCCCTTTGTAGGCTGTGTGCACAGTCTTGTTGTAGTTAAGCCTTGATTGTTGTTGGTATCACAGGTCAATTGGCTGTGGGGATCAGCTGTGTCTACTGTGGGAGAACTTCTGTGCTGGAGACACCTTTATGAGAGAAGACTTGCTCAGTGGGGCTTTCGTGCTCACTGAGTCTGCCCCCTGGGTGTATCCCTTATGGATATGAGGAGTTGTTATCTGGATAGTCCCACTCTGACCCCTGAGTACACTGACTCTGGAATCTAATTTAGCTTCTGTCTGAGGTCACCCAGCAGGAGCTACGGAGGGGTCTGCAGATTCCTCTTCTTTGTTTGGGTTTTGGAGGTGCCCCAATGAAGCCCAGTTGTGAAGCAATGCAAGCTGTTGTGAGGCCTTGGGTCTTCTTTTGGATGTTCTGGGTCTCACTGCTTCAGCTGCAGTTTGTTCGGTAAGTTTAGAATTCAAAGTACCAGGCCATTCATATGCAAAAGCCTCTGTGCTTGCTCAGCTTGGATGGGGCGGAGTCTCAGAGTGGAGCAAACATCAATGGTTTCCCATCAGCCTTGCCCTAAGAGGCTCATGGGTCTCAGTGTTGCATGGTAATTGCTGCAGGCACCTCTGAGAGAAAGCCACCCTTGAGTTCTACCTGCTGCCAGACAGTCCAGTTTCTCCCCATATGAGTCTGGGTCTCCAGAGTCTCACCCAGAACTGGAATTCAGAGCAGTTGGGAGCTTTTGTATCCTTTCTGATTGAGAAAGCCAGCCACATGCTCAGTTGCTAGCCCTCTCCACATGCACACTTCCGTACATCTGCCTTCCTCAGCTCCTGTGAGTCTCAGTTTTCTTTTTTCTTTCTTTCTAGTTGTAGAATTTCCACTCAGACAGCCTTCCTATGGTTCTGGATGATGTCCGGTTTGTTTTTTAGTTGTTTGAAATTGTTGTGGGAGGCAGCAGTTGATGTGTTTACCTATGCTGCGGTCTTGGTTTCTCCTCCATCTTACCTCTTTAATCTCTCTAGTTATCTTGGTATCTGGTATGGTAACTTCATTTACAATTTTTCTTAGCTAATGTGTTATATTTTCTCTTCCAAAGAAATTTTAGAATAATTCCTTCCAGTTATTTTCGAAAATCCATTTAGAATTTTGATGGCAAATGTCTTGACTTTATAGGGTATTTTGGAGGAGGGGAAACATTTTTATAATACTGAGTCTTATCATGCAGGTTCAGAGTCTATATCTCCTGCTATTCAGATCTTGTCATGTTTTATAAAGATTGATATTTTTATATAGACTTCATGCATACCTTACATAGGTTAATTCCTAGGAATTTAAAAATATTGATTGCTATTATAAATGGGGGCTCTTTTTAAAAATATATTCTATTGATTTTTTAAAAATATATTTTTTATTGATTTTTCACAGAAAGGAAGGGAAAGAGATAGAAAGAAACATCGATTAGAGAGGGACATCAATCAGCTGCCTCCTGCACGCCCCCTACTGGAGATGTGCCCGCAACCAAGGTATATGCCCTTGACCGGAATCGAACCTGGGACCTTTCAGTCCGCAGGCCGACGCTCTATTTTTACAGAGAGGAAGGGAGAGGGATAGAGAGTTAGAAACATCGATGAGAGAAAGACATTGATCAGCCGCCTCCTGCACACCCCCTACAGGGGATGTGTGGGGGCTCTTTTTTTACATGACAATTTTTAGTTGTTTAATAATGATGTTATCAGAATGCAATTGACTTTTTATGTGGAGTGCATCATAGCAATGCTGATGATGCACATATTTGCTTTCTTCCTGATTTGAATGGGAATGCTTCTCTTTGTTTTTAATCTTTGGTTGCATCAGGCTGAAATTGAACACGTGTGCACACATGCACACATGCACACTTGCAGAGGCAGCTTAGATCACTCCACTTAGGATGCAGCCATCACATTTCAAGGGTTCTTGGGCCTCGGGTCGACCTCTAGTCTTGCTTTTTCATATAAGTTGCATAACCTTGGGCATGTTTCCAGAACACGGATGCAATTTCGAGAGCTGTGGCAGCCATCTTTGGACTGTAAGGTGGCTTGCTAACAATAGTAGAGCAGCATGAAATAACCTAATCTTAAACTAATAATAACACTGCCAGCTCCGGAGTCTCTGCCTCTAAATATTTTTTTTTGTTCTAAAATCAAATGTCTTTAATACATAATCTTTTGTTCCTTGAGCATTTTATTATTTGTGGCCCAAAGCATTCCTAACTATACAACACCCAGGTACCCACCCAGCAATGGACATAAGAATCTAGAATTCAGCATAGAGGCAAGACTAGAAAAGTCAATTTGGAAGTCAAGGGCAAATACTGAAAGCCCTGGGCCTTGAAGCAATCATTCAGGAAGATCCTGTGAGTGGAGAGTATACTAGGTTAGGAGCTGAGTCCTGGGACTCCTAACATTTAGGAGTCCAAGAGGAGGAGCAGCCGCCAGCAAAGGAGATCAAGAGGGACAACAGAGAATGTTGTGTGTGTGTGTGTGTGTGTATGTGTATGTGCATGCACACACACATATAAACACCTAGGACCTCTGCTCTGGGGTCACATCCTACATGTCTACACGCTGCTCTGACACTTAAATTTTTTATTTGACAGGATATTATGGATACTTTCCCATGTCAGTCTAAGTTGTTCTTTTGATGGCTACTATTACTCTATGGATATTCTATAATTTATGAGTCATACATTTAAAAAGACTTCCATCCTGTTGCTTAATACTTAGAATTGGTTCAATAAAATGTTCACAAATGAAAGGTGAATGGAAAGCTTAAATGAAACAGAGTTCCATAAAATAATAGAAGTGTCCTGCCTTTGCCGTTTGACTCAGTGGATAGAGCATTGGCCTGAGGACTGAGGGTTGCAGCCCACCTCCGTTGCAGGCTCAAACCATGGCCCCGGGCGTGTGTGGGAGGCAACCAATCACTGTGTTTCTCACATCCATGATCCTCTGTCTCTCCCCCTCCCTTCCACTCTCTCTAAAAAATCAATGGAAAATATCCTGGGGTGAGGATTAACAACAAACAAACAAAGTAATAGAAGTATCCTGAAAGAGGAACCGGGTTTTGTACAATCCCGGTGAGGAAGACTTTCTCAGCACAGCACTCAGGCAGTCACCTGTCTATTATCATAAAGGTAAGACCGTGTTGATGGCATAGTGTTAAAATTCTGTACATTAAAAACCGTAACATTAAAAAAAGAAGCAATGAGAAAAGTTTTATAATGTGTGCTGTGTAAAAGGTAAATACCCTCCACATCTACACATAATTGAGAAAAAGGTCAAAGCAGCTCTCCAAACGAAAAGTGAGCAGAGTGTGCAGAGGCAACAACAGCAAAATGCAAATGGCCATTAAACATATGACATTTTAACCCCAACAGTGTTAAAATGTGGATCGACTCAGAGGTCCTGCTTTTGCCTTTCAAATTGGAAAAGCACATAAAGTAAATGTTAGCACCATGTTGGTGGAATGCTGGGAACCCGGCAGCCTCATTCCCTCCCGGCTGGGGAGTGTTTAAATCTTATTAGCTTTTTTCTGACATGAGAAGTTGTTCATGCTCATTTAAGTTTAAAGAAGTAGGTTATCATGACAATTAAGGGCTCTGTGTGATTATTGATTGGATCTCGGATGAGAGGAAAATCAGCTATAAAAGACATTATTGGGACAATTGAGGAGATTTGAATATGGACTGCATATTATATCACAGCCATGGGAACTGCCTGGGGAGTGATAATGGTCTTGTAGTTACGACAGAGAAAGTCCTTGTGCTTATTTATTTAAGGGTGAAAATCATGATGCTGGTAATTTACTTCCAAGTGGTTCAGCATAGTGTGTGTGTGTATACATTACCTATTTATATCTACTTTCTAACTGTCTATCCATCATCTATCAAGCATCTTTTAGTCATCTATCACCTACCTATCCTTTATCTACTATCGTCTATCTATCTATCTATCTATCTATCTATCTATCTATCTATCTATCTATCATCTATCATCTATCTACCTACCTACCTACCTTCCTTCCTTCTAGGGTCACTAGTATGTTAAAATGTTAACAATTGGTGAATACAAATGAGGCATCTCTGAGTATTCACTGAAATACTGTTTTTTAACTCTTCTGTAGGTCTGAAAAATTTCAAAATACACATGTGAAGGGAAGACTGGGCTACAAAACAGGTTAAAAATGGTATTTTATTTTTTCAAAGAGAAGTACCTTTGTATGTTTTAGAAGCTGAAAGAACACAGATTCAAATGTGAAGTGTCTGTCTCAGGGGCGGGGGGTTGGTAATTAACCATTTCATCTTCTTTCCTTACTTTAAAAATAGCTATAGAAGTAATATATGTTCAGTTAAATCAGAAAAAATCAAATAAGCAGAGAGCAAATTAAAATCAAGATTAATCTCAGAGAGATCACCTGTTATCACTTGTTTTTGGGAGTGTTTCTATGCATATACACACAAACATGTATGTCCATCTAATTTTATTTTTCTTGCTAAAACAGGACTTAAGGCGTACATACTACTTGACAACTTGCTTTTTGCACACTTGCACTGAGCTTTATATAAAAACACCTCTCCACCTCCTGAAAAGTGTTTATTGTCTGTATATGACTGGGGGATCTCAGTGCTATGGATTGCATTGCTTATTCAAATGCCCCAAATTTTCTGTGATAATGTAAGTTCTTTCCAAATATGAACTAATTTAATCCTCACCACCCTCCAAGGTGAATGTTGTCATTACACCCATTTTACAGATGAGCTCTCAGAGGACCTGGGGAACCCAGACGATCTGTGGGTACAGTCCACGCCTGAAACAAGCCAACCAAGTGGTGTTGGCAACGAGCATAACATTAGGTGGGTAAAAGGTAACGTTGATAGCTCAGCTCTCTGGAGAATTCAACATTTAGGGCAACTCCTGATCTTCAGGGAGTCTTTTACCCGAGGGGGTTCGGCAAAGCCTACATGAATGGAGTGGAATGAAAGCGACCAGGTCTCCGTGAATTTCAAAGCCCACACCACCCGAGCACAGGCCCCAGGCCACTCTGTCCCCCCAACCTCCTCCCCACTTGCCCAAGCTTACCTGGATAGACTGCCCAGTGTGGGCAGCCATGTGGGTACCTGCTCTGTTGAGTATTTCGCCAGAGATGGCCTTGCATACAAATTAACCACACAATTCCTCAGCCAGGCTCAATGCAATGCCAAGTTCCCATCATCCCTGCTAGTGTGTGTATGTGGTGTGTATGTACAAGTGTGGGATGTGTATGTGTGTGGTGTATATATGTATGATGTGTATAAGTATGCATGTGTATGTGGAATGTATATGTATGGTGTATCTATGTGTGGTGTGTGTGTGGAATGTGGAATATATATGTATGGAGTGTATATTATGGAGTATATATGTATGGTGTTTATATGTTGGTGTATGTGTGGAATGTGGGGTGTATATGTATGGAGTGTATGTGTGGTGTGTGTGTGGAATGTAATTTGTATGGTGTGTATATGT